>JAPSES010000144.1:19479779-19498697 GCA_029822895.1 Maxillicosta whitleyi
GGGGTACTGATTAAAAACTTCAAAGTTAAATGTTTTTGACTTTATAAAAAACAGAAAATAAGAAACATAGATTTATTTTAAATGATAACTGTTAGTATTTGCTAAATGCATAATTAATGTAATAAAACATATGATTTACAATCATTTGTATTAAAAAAGTATTAGATAAAGAAAAACCAAAGGTCGTTATTTAAATGAATAGCTTGTTTTAGCTAGGTTTTGAGTTCTGGTGGTAAGCATCTCAATTTTTATTTGTCCTGAATGTTTTTAGTCAAAGTGAATGAACTGCACTGCACACAAATATTACTTTTGTTTTCATTTGTGCATGAAAATGACATTCACAACTGATTAGCAATTGGACAGTCTAACTTCAGTCTGCACCTCATACACTGTTCTCTACTATCATCAAAAAAAATACTAGAATTGATTTTTACCGTAAAAACAAATTAATGACGTGCTGCTAATTAGCGTCCAGCATGCATTGCCCTTTGTCTTGCCATATTTTTCCCCTAAAATGAAGTCATATTCATTCACCACAGTTAATATGTCACATTCTTATGGCCATGCATATCAGTCTGTATGTAAACAAATGTGCTGTTATATTGATGTAAACGCATAGACCGGCAGCTTTGCAGACACCTATGTATATCTTTGATATGTAGCTTTGGTTTGTAATAGCAAAGGGTTAACACATTGAGGAAATGGTGGTTGTTATTTTGGATTTGCTACAATTACACAGAAACCTGACAGAACATTTATTCAGCTATATGTGTGTCTGCCTTTCCTCTGTTTTTATTTTCACTCTACCTGAAGTTGCACGTCTGACCCATTCTCTTTTTGTGTGTTTCAGGGAATTCTGAGTGACAGTCTGTCTCGACACAAACCGTGGAACAAGTTGAACCAGAGGAGCAGAGAGCCATACCTCCGCATGCAGCCGTGGCTCAATGGAGACCAGGGGCAAAATGCACATATACAACAAACTCAGAATCAAGGTAAACAAATCACATGCACACACATCAGCACATGCAGTATATGAATTCACACAACCACTCTCCTTGGGCTACAGTATTATTCGGAAAGCCTGATTAGAGCTAGTGGCTAGTTGTTGCTGTCAGTCTGTCACTCACCCCACCTACCCTCCACTCCCCTCCCACTCATCCACCCAACATTCCTCCCCTCCCTACTCCTCCCACCATCCCCCCATCCCCAGTGCTGTGGCAGTGTCAGCCAGCAAGCTGCTGGTTTGTCATGTCATAGACAAGTTAGTGTTGCAGCGCCAGATGGCAGCTCTGTGTGTGTGTATGTGTGTGCACACGCACGCATGTGTCTCTCTTTCTCTCTGGGGGTGTAAACAGCAGCTAATGTACACTGACAGCTCCTCATGACTGCTCTCTTCCAGCCTGCTGAGCTGCACAGCAGTACTACACAGACAGAGACAGCGAGATGAAGGAATAGGAGGAGGAAGCCAAAAAAGCTTCAAACTGAAAACTTAAGCACCTTTGCTGTTTGTTTAACAGGAATTAAATTAGCTGATGTAGTGTGACTGAAGTTCCTCCCATACCCAGCAGGAGAGGAGATGAAACATGCTTTTCTTCCAGAGTAACATGTGTCCTAACCTGTGCGATGTTTCTTGCCCTTTCCTGTTCTCCCCAAGCAGAGGGTACTCCCAAAACATCAGCAAGCTGCAGCCCTGCTCCTGAGTCACCCCTCAGCTCAGCAGAGGAGTCTGTCAATGGTCTAGCAGGGGATCCACTCACTTCACAGACCTCCAGTCTCAAACCTCCATCTGATGATCCCTCGGGTGGGGAGTCTCAGCCGGGTACTCCATTGCCTTTACCTGGTCATTCGGGTCTCAGCATCCAGGAAATGGTTGCAATGTCTCCTGAACTTGATACCTATGCGATCACCAAGAAGGTTAAGGAGGTGCTGACTGATAATAACCTTGGTAAGATATGCAGGAAATGTGTCTCCTGCAGAGTTTTTGTAAATTCTGTGCAGTTTGGTTCAGGGCCACATGATATTGGGAAAAAATGAACACTGGAATATTTTTATTTCTGTGTTTGTTTTCCAACTAGATGGTTTAAATAACTATTTCTGGAAAGAATTCATTATTCTAAAATAATTAGAGTGATTTTAGAATGTATGTGTATCTTCATAGAGGATGAAAAAGAATAATAAAGAAAAGCTGAAAAAAAACCTTTTGCTTTAAAAACCATCCTCCTTAGGAGTTAAATGCTGTACAGCTAGTTTCACAACACCAAAAGCAGGTGAGCTTTGTTGCTATTGTTCTGGAGTGACTTTGGAAGCAAAAAATGTTGTTTAATAGACTGATCAACTTCCCATAAAGGCATTGTCCACAAAATGCCTACCTCACAATTGATGTTAAAACCAAATCTGATGATTGTTTTGGGTTTTTTTTTTTTTTTTCTTCTCTTATGTCCATTATTCTGTCTCATATTCTCTTGTCCATTTCCACTTTGTGATTGTTTCATTTTCTTTACTTGTCATTACACGTCACAGTGGCGTGACTGTTGCAAATGCTCACATCTCAATGACTATGCTGAAACTATATATTGTGCAGCCCTACTTTGGCATTTTCCACTGACTTTGATTACTTATCAGCTCTAACTTAAACAGTTACTTAACCATTGAGTCAGTTCTCTGAAATATCCATTTTATTGCCCCTCTCTCTCCTATCCAGGCCAGCGTCTGTTTGGGGAGACTATTCTGGGCCTGACTCAGGGTTCTGTCTCAGACCTGCTGGCCAGGCCCAAACCCTGGCACAAGCTCAGCCTGAAGGGCAGGGAGCCCTTCGTCCGGATGCAGCTCTGGCTCCAAGACCCACACAGTGTCGAGAAACTGATGGACATGAAACGCCTGGAAAAGAAAGGTGTGTATCAAATGTACACTGAAGAGAAAAGAAAGCAAACTCAATACTTTAGGTAGAAACAAAAAAGATATAACATGTATTTACTTCATTTTTATTAAATACACTGACATCAAACTACAAGCGACAGCCTTTGAATTACAAATGCACATCTGCACACACATCATCCTTTGTGCAGGACAGCAGAGCATGTTGTGCAGATCACAGTCATCTTGGTGTGATGTCAGTACCAATCAGGACTACAGACATCACATACTGTATTAGATGTGACAGCTAGGGGACTGCCGGGGGCCTGCTTACTCAGTCATCAGCACTCCTCTTCATCATAAGCATCATCATAATCATCTGTGTCTATAATCTTGTATTTTTATTATTTGTTAGCTCATAGCCTGCTCTTTCTCTTCTATCATTCTGTATCCAATTCTATTATACATTTAATAATCAGCCAAGCCAAGAGCCTTCGCCCTTTGAGCTGCCTCTGAGTGACCCTGCCTGCCCACTTAAGCTCACTCTGTGGGCATAGGGTATGCATATTTGAACCTGCCCACCAGCATCAGGGATCAGTTTACCCTCTTGATATCACAAACTACATGCAAGGACAAAAAATATAACCGACCTTGCACCAGCATGTTTAGAGTTTGGTGTGGTAGGGTTAGTCCTGTTCAAATTCATTTTATTTATTGACCCCAAAGTAATGTATCCAAATGGTAATAGAGAACAGTGCAGGCTAACAGAGGTGCCCAGAGGAAAGACATGGACCTAGTCAGGAGTAACTATATTTGACCTCTCACCCTTGTGGTACAAGCCTGGCAGGCAGTGCATTACTTTCAGAGTGGTCTAACCTTGCTCAGAGGGGTTTTCCCTGCAACACTTGTATATCTGGAAGCATGTATTGGGGTTGAAAAAATGTCAACCTCATGTGAAGCTGCCATGAGCTGTTCATTTTCAGCTGCTGGTGCCCGAAGTACATGGTTTGCTGCAAAATGGAAGAGATGCTTTCATTGTTAAATTTCCTGAGTAGGATAGTAGCACCATCTAGTGGCTATTGAAGATATTGGCAATATTATATATTGATAATATTAAGATTAATTTACTGACATCTTTTACTTGATGTTTGGGTTAAATTAGTGTTTGGATTTTAGGAGCTTTGACTCTTTGACATTGTTATTATTTATGGTTATATTAAATTCAAACAGAATTATTGACATTCAGCCCAAATATGTGTGTGTATTATTTTTTTCATTACAAAGCAAAATTCAACAACTCAGGTGTGAAAAGGGGAATACAAATGCAATAAATGTTTAAATATTCTTAAAATCTACAAATATGTTCCCATTGTTATGCATAAAGTAAATGAATTATATGTTATTCTTTTTTTTAAATCTCTGCCACATGTCAGCTTACATGAAGAGGCGGCTGAGCTCCTTGAGTGATGGCCATACAGTGGATGGGGCCTTGGTGGGGCCAGATTATATCCAGGGCTCCCAGAGCCCAGGACAGCAGCATTTGAAGAAGCCAAGAGTGGTGTTGGGCCCTGAAGAAAAAGAGGCCCTAAAAAGGGCCTACCAGCAGAAACCCTATCCCTCCCCAAAAACCATTGAGGAGCTGGCCTCCCAGCTCAACCTGAAGACCAGTACTGTCATCAACTGGTTCCATAATTATAGGTAAGAAGTAAAGGTTGATTTATTGTTTTATGTGTTTAGCACCTAAAGCTTTAACTACTGTCCAAATGTAACTGTATAATATTTAACAGAATATATATGTTAATTTTATATATTTATAGATTTCTGCACAAGCACAGCTATTTTTATTGCTTGGGTTTGCTTTATTGAAAATGCGTGGATTTAAGTGTGAATGACTACGCCAGAGTAAGTAGTGTTAACAGTTTAAATGTGAGAAAGTGAGTAGTGTGACTTGAACCTTTGTCTCTTCTAGGTCACGTATTCGGCGAGAGCTCTTCATAGAGGAGATCCAGGCAGCTGGAGGAGTAGGGCCCGGCAGTGAGGGTGGCTCCCCATCCCTCCGTGGGTCCAAATCAGGAGAGGGGGACAGCTGTGATGGGACAGAATCTGAGGGCACGATGGAGACGCGCCAGGGACTGGGCATTGGCCTGGAGGATCACAGAGGAGCATTTAAAGACCACGACATGGAGGCTGAGTCTGAAGCAGGGGGCTCTAATAACTCCCCTGCACAGACAGACTGCACCACCTCAGGCTTAGGCGGCCCGGGCTCCAGCTGTGGACAGGGTGGACTGGGGCTCTTCAACCTCACAGAGGCATCCTCCAGTAGCTCTGCCTCTAGTACTAACATCCCAGCCTCTGGCCCAGCCAGAAACCCCAGGGACAACAATCTGCGTAAGAAGAAAGCAGCCAATCTCAATAACATCATCCACAGGCTGGAGAAGGCTGCCAGCAAAGAGGATCCCTCAGAGTGGGAGTTTTAGCTCCCCCTGACCATCCTTCATCCCTCTCGTCTCATAACCTCACGACCTCTAACCTTGGACCCCTCCTGCTCTGTTCCAGTTGGAGAGTGGACACAGCCAAAGTCAAGCTCAGCAGCCATTTTTATTACATAGAAGCTTTCCGAAAAAGAGGAAAGAAACAAAGAGTGGTTGGCAAAACCCTTAAAAAGAAGATTTACTGAATACCTAGAAGAACAAAATAAGAGAACTTAAGTGTCTCCTTTTTTTTAAACTGAGTTTTGTTTTTGTACTGAGAAAAGCACTTAGCCGTCCTGCTGGCCTCCGGCCCTGCTGTACCTCCCCCTATCACCAGCCACTGGTGCACCAGACTGGTTAGTCCTGAGCTGGGGTATGACCCACAGCTGGGGTTGAAACCTGGACTCTGTAACACAGGCAAGGCCTGACACAGCAGCTGTCACAGTGATAGACACTGATAGATGATAGATAGAGACAGGAACTCTCTTACAAGAACTCTCACTTTCTTAAAGGAGATTTTTTCCGCTCTTCTTCTCACCTCCCAAGTGTCCACAAACCTCCCCTCACTCAGTGAGACGCCTCATTTTCACACTGTAGAGTGACTGTTACAAACCCTTTGCCTTTTTCACTCACTGCGTGTGTGTGTGTGTGTGTGTTTGTATGTTAGGGGTTGTGTCAGTGTGCACCTGTGTGTTTACACGCCCAAAATGGTTTGTGTGTGTTCTCTTCTCAATGGCAGCATGTTTTCTTTTGTATCTCACTCCTACACTCTTAAGAGGGTAGTGGAAGGCCTGCCGGCTGAGCTGCCATGGTTACTGATGTAAGAAAGATGAACTTCGACCTGTTGTGTCCCATATCCTATCCTGCTGACAGCCATGTGATGGCCAGAAGGATCTTTAATTCCTCACAAACACACACACTCATCTGAAGAGGAAGGAAGGAAGGAACCCTCTTTTTGCTTCCTTAACCCCTTCTTTTACGGATGAAGGATGATCTCTTTTTTTTGATATTGCAATTTGGTTGCCAATAAGAGATTGCACAGTCTGTTGACTCTAAAGAGTACAAAATAGGGAATTTTAGGAAACATTTTTAATTAGTACAAATAAGAACAGAAAATAAGAGAATAAATAACAAGTTGTTGATAAAGAAAAAACAAATTAGAATGGAATAATGTTGAGTTGTTGAAATACGATACATTGAATTCACGTAGTACTGTAGCTGTCTGACATGGTGATGCTATACATGTCTCTTGTTATTTGAGGTCATGCACGTCGCACACACCCAACACTGGAGCTGCTGGGTGTTTGTGTGCACCACCGACAAATTTTCTCTGTTCACAACACATGTTTTTATAGGCCAAATCAGGAAGAGTGTGTGTATATGTCTATCTGTATGAGTGTTTGTTTGTCTTTTGTGCATTTGTAATTGCCTGCATGTAAGATGGGGTCGAGGTCAATTCACTCAAGATTGGAAACATTTAAAATAATGAACCATAATGAAATTCTTGACTGAAGTAATGGGTTGTAGCAGATGAATTGCAATGTACAAGACATGATTCACCTGTATGTTGTGCTGATTTTGATTAAGTGAATTCACCCCAACCCTGGTGTGAGTAGTTACCACTCTCCTCCAGTCTATCCTGTATCCAGGGATGTAAGTCTTTTTTGCATTGAATTCTACTGTATACACTACAAATTATAAGGCATATCACCTCCTCCCTGTCCCACACAAGCCCTCAGTGCCTGTCAGCCCACTGCCTCCCCTTTGTGTGTGTATGTATGTATGTGTGTGTGTATGCATGTACACGCATGCCTGTAAATACATGCGTGTGCACAAAGTGTGTGTGATTGACGAGTGTTCAGTGTTTCTAATGAGTGGGGTCATATTTCGTATCTACTTGCACACACTACTAGTGCACAACTGACACCCTTCTTTAAGCTGTTTGATGCGTTACCATTACATTAATCTTCTCACAAAGTAGTGTAATACTATGATTTACTGTAGCTTGGTTTTATTGCTATTTTGCATTTATAGTTTGGTTTTTATTCTGCTTATTTATAGGTGCTGTATTTTTCATTTAATGTCTTATCATTTGAGTTGTCTATTTTTTAAGGGATTATACTGTTCCTGAGGGCAAGTAACATTTTTATTAGACGTATAGACTGCCGGCAGTATTGGTTAATATTTACAAAGATGTACTAGTTCTCATTTGTTTGTATATTCATGAATCCTAAAGTTTAGTGTCATTTCAATAGCTTTGAAAATGTGTTTGCTTCAGTTCATGTTCCCATAAGCGTTAAGCTTTTACCACAACAGTTATGCTCTTAAATTGCTAGCTAGAGAATCAAAGGACATATCAAGATCAGTGACTATATGATAGCATATCGCTTTTCCTATTTTCTATTCTCCAATAATGTTTTTTTTTTTTGTTTGTTTGTTTTTTGGCTGTTTCTAGTGCAAGCCCAACACTAAAGCTCAACAGGGCATGCAGCTTTCTTTAGATAGTTTGCCCACTTGTTGATCACTTTTAACATGATTTACAGGTCCAAGTGTACACACATCAAATAGGTCAAATGAAATTACCTAAACTTGAGAACACACTTGAAAGAGGTCATATCTGCCAAATTGAGATTAGAGAAGTGTACCAGCTAGCAGGTGTGCTATGCCAGATTGAACAGATAGCCAGCCTATGATTATGCAGAATTTATATAGCAGTCCATAACAAAGCACTTATTAGGGTCTTTTTTGAAGAATTAACCTAGGACAGGGTCTGTAAACACTACAACAGAGTACGATCCCGGGATCCTGGGAAATGTATGCCTTTTTTAAAAGTGGTTGTGAACCAAGCACAGACTCTTATCCGCATCCTAACACTAAAATGAATATATGAGATAGCTGTACCCATGTTTTTTCTACACAACAAACTATTCTTATATAGCAGCCCCCAATTTCAAACTACCAATACCGTTGTGACAGAATGGGCCATTGACCTGTACAGATGTAGATAGTAACCTGTAACTTTCTATCCAAAATTTCCTCGGTTCATCCTTAAGCCTCAGTAATGATCCCTCTCCCGTTCCATATAATGGCAGTGTGTTAATAAACTCATTGCACTGCATTAAGATACATTAGTTAAAATTGGGTTGTCTAATGTATTGAGTAATTATTTAAAAAAAATCCTCAGACATTGGCTCTTCCTGTGGACGACGGATGTAAAACATCCGTCTTCTGCTTTACTGAGGGCATATTGCCTTCTTCTGGACAGCTTGGACTGAACAACCACAATATGTTTTATGGTGATGAATAGCTACTGTAAAGTATAAGCACTTACCCCCTTATCCATTTTATAGCCAGATCCATCAACTCATCTAAACCATGTGAGATCATCAGATTTGTGCCTTTAACTGCCAAGCAGGGCACCAAACTAGTGATGTCATTAAATGTAGACTATTTCACCTGAATTGCTCATATTCAATCCCTCATTCTGATCCAAATTTATGTCTCCTACACCTCATGTCAGTGCTTCAAGTCAACATTTCTCAACTCTCTGGAGAGAGTTGTATATAATTGCAGGAGTGCAACGAAACAGTAAAAAGGAAAAAAAATGAACTTGTGTATTCTTATGACTGACCTGCAGACACGTTCGGTCTGGGGTCTTATTTCAGACAGTTGCTTCCCCACAATGCATTTTGTCTGTTGTACATACCTAACTAGCAGTGAAAGGCCAGAGCATTGAATGAAGGAGGAAGCATGCAGAAACAGCGTACACTGTAATAACACTGAATTTATTCATAGGGCATTTTGTATTTTTCTGTTTGTGTCAGGTTTGCTGTGACATTAATAACGGCACTACAGGTATTGATATGATGTGTGCCAATTCTAATGGTTATTTGGAAAAGAGACGTGTAAATACAGTCGATCAAGTAGCTATTGATTCACTATTGTCACGGTATGCTTTTGTTTGAAGGCAGGAGGAGAGAAGGGACGATTCAGGACTTTTCCATGATCCACAGATATTTTTCTACAAATTTAAATCAGATGATTCTATACACTGTTGAATAACATTGTAAAGGTGTAACAGATGCTGTATATCATATCATGTTTTCTGAAGTCGTAAAGCTTTACTGTATGATCTGTTGAAGTAGTGGTTATTCATTTGACATATTAGTTGTAATGGAAGCCCGAACAGCAGCACTGGTCACCATATTCAGGAAAAAAAGAAAGAAAAACCTCAGATGTTTTTTGTAATACTTTTAGAATATATCTTATGAAGTGGGTTTTGTAAGGAAACACTTTCCGAATCAGTGGTGCTGTATGCATAGCACACTCAGTAATACATACACACGTAATACAGCACAATACACTCATCCTTTAAATTCCCCCTTCACCTTTTTTGCGTGCTTTTTTTGTTTTTCACTCACCTCTAGCGTTGGCTGTAGCTAATTTTAAGTCTTAAACCACTTCCTCTTATTTGTTCAGTTCTGTCTATGCTAAACTGTACAGCGAACACCCAGAGGTATACTCTGGAGCAACAAACATTTCAGTGAAAACTAGTAAGACTTAAAAGAAGAAGCAAAAAAGCCAAATAGTGAAGTAGTTTATCCACTTCTGTTGAAAGGTTGCTGACAGTTTTCTGTATGTTGCTACCTTGTGTCGTCACTTCAGTTCACCCATAGCTTAAACCACAGTGTAGTCTGACAACCAAATGACCTGGGGAGATCTTCACCCCCTGCTCCCCCCTTTGGAAAGCTTTAAGATGCTTGTTGAGGCTTTAGCAAGTTCAGAGTGTTTTTAGATGATTCCAACCTGTCATCAACAATGTGGAAGTAATAATTCTCATAACGTCTCCCACTGCTTTTTTGTGAGTGTGTGCGCGTACGTGTGCGATGTAGTACAAAAGGCTGCATGACTGTAAAGGGATGATTAAGATGTTTTTGAAAGCCGTTTCCTTAGCACTTCTGTCACTCCTGAGATGCTTTTTCTCCTTGGGGTTTCCCTCCTATCGTTTTTCCTCATGTATCATTGTTTCTTTATCTTTCTATTTACTAAACGTATCATGTTGTTTGTTCTCAGCACTGTAAAACAGTCCCTTCTACGACATTGAAAAGCAATATCACTGTATGAAACGTTCACAATGTATTTGTTATGATTGACATTTGATTCATCATCATTATTATTCACATGCACCCTAGGTGTGATAATTGAAGTAAATCTCTTTTATACAAATACTAAAAGTGTGCTTTGGCAGTTTTTTTTTCCTTGCTAAAATCTTTGTATCATATATGTGGATGTAACCATTGTAATGTGAATGAAGTATTCTCAGAGAAAGAGATCAGTTGAACCTAACATGAGAAAGTAGAAAAAAGTAGCTAAAATGGGAACTTTCAGAGATGTTATGGATTTTGGACAACATGTCCTGCAGGTGAGTTCTTTGATGAACCATAATAAAAAAAAACATTATAAAGGCAAACATCAAACCTGAATTAAAAATAATGTCCACCTGAGTTTGAGCTTTCCTCTCGTGCTTTAACAGGACGCTATGCTGAGCTACAGGTGGAGTTTTCGGCTGCAGTGCGGACTAGCGCAGAGCAGAAGGAGCTCATCCTGAAACTGGAGCATGACCTGAGCACCATCCAGGCCATGTCCTCCCTGCCACGCCCTGATGCAGACGGGTCAGAGGTCAGCGACATGGGAAACATCCCAGAGCCGATCAAAGAGGCCACTGCAATGTTCACTGGTATGTTAGCGGTGTAACAATAATCAGCTTTAGAGAAATGTAGAGAATGTTTTATCACATTCATGTGCTGCTTTGCTGTAGAGGACGGTAATGAATCAAAATAGTGATAGAAAAGATGGAACAATATGATCTGAGATGGATATAAAACATCTTGCCACGAAAATAATATAAACAGCGAGACTCTTCACATCGTGTTTGACAAAGCTTTTTTTCATTGATAAGATGAAAACATGCTAAGCTTTTTCCTGATTCTAACTAAAACTAAGGCTTTGAACGATTCATCAATCAGCTCTGAAAAACAAAAAAATTCTAAGAAAAAAGTCTTTGTTCAGAGGTGATGGCAAATGAATGCGGTGTCCTCACAGGCACAACAGTGAAAATACTGAAGTCTGACAAGCCAGCAAAATTTGTCTAATTACAATGAGACAAACCTGCTGAGCTGCAGCTTTGCAGGGGGGTTTGTCTGCTTAAATTCTGCAACCTATCCTGGTGAGAGGGATTAAAGCTTTTCTCCACTGAGATGTCAGTCAGAACTCCTTTTTTTAGCTGCCGGAGTTTGACAAATACTGTCTCTTTTTTTTAAAGAGTAATTTGCAGAAAATCAAGTGACTTTGAACTTTAAACAGTAGCTTAAGTTGATTAGTTATGTTTTTGATGATGTAACACCTATGATCTAAATATGTTAAAAGAGGTCATACAGTGGATATGTTGCTATAACTGGACTTTCTGTGTGGATTCCAGGATCAGGCGTGAGCCCTCATCCTGAGTTGCCGCAGGGCCAGATGGACTCTCTGCTCTCCATCATCTCCAGCCAAAGGGAGAGGTTCCGCTCCCGCAACCAGGAGCTCGAAGCCGTGAGTCACACACACAGACGTGAGCATGTGTCTTTCCTCGTGAAAAATTGTTCCTTATCTGTTCATCCTCGCTGTGCTTTTCAGGAGAATCGGTCCATGCAGCAGACCATGCAGGCGCTGCAGAACGAACTGGACAGTCTGAGAGCGGACAACATCAAGCTCTACGAGAAAATCAAATTCCTGCAGAGCTACCCTGGCAGAGTGCGTGTGTGTGTGTGAGAATGCAAAAGAATGTGTTTGGCATGAGGCCTATTCTTGTTTCTCCTGTTACTGTTTGTAAATTTCCCGTCTGTCTCCAATGTTTTCTTTTACTGTAGGCTGGAGGAAGTGATGACACTGTGATGCGCTACTCCTCACAGTACGAGGAGAGACTGGATCCTTTTGCTTCCTTCAGCAAAAGAGTACGAGACACACACAGAATGAATGAGGAATGAAAATTCCTCCTTTTGTTAACAAACGACCAGTTTAGTTTAATCTATACCAACCTAGTTCTGTTCATAAACTAATTGGATTTTATTGGGGTTTTTTTAATCTTAGGTCAGTGTATAATTTCCAACATTAATGTTATACATACATGTTTTTATAACCAAAAGGAGCAGGAAGACTTGTAGAATCATGTTTTACCCTTTGTATATAATCTCATATACTGAAGTAATTTTACAAAAAATTACATTTGAAACATTTATTAATTGAATAGTATTATATTGAAAAGTATGGGATTACATTTTAGTAATTTTCTTTTGTAAAAGTATTTTTGCAGTGGAGAATATGTAGGAACCTTCATATTTGAACATTGTTAATCATTGTCCAGAATATGCAATAGTTTAAGTCCATATACAAAAGTACTCGTGTGCTTTAAAGTAGTGCATGAACACAGTTTACTTCTATGATCCTCATCATTTTATCTGGATATGAACACCTGCTTCTTTTAATGATAAACTACTTATGAACAGTCTGTAACAGTAGACGGTCTAACTCCAGTGACACTTCTTTGTTAATGATGAAGATGCTCTGGATGCAACAAGTACTGTCCCATTTTCTAATCTCATCTGAAAGTCATATTGGGAAATGTGCAACTCGAGTAGAAGCTGTTCTTGCAGTTTAAGGCAAAGTAGGTCTAACACAGAAGTACATGACCATCACTAAAAATAACTACTGAACAACACAAAATACAAAAGGACCTTATGTTTAACACTAAAATCCAACTCAAAAACATGCTGTGCTTATGTTCACACTTTCCATATGTGTTTCTTTTTTTTTTTGTTGAAGATCACTTGACAGCATTTTTTTTGTTTGTTTGTTTCTTGCAGGAGCGTCAGCGCAGATACCTGAGCCTCAGCCCCTGGGACAAAGCAACCCTGAGCCTGGTGAGACCTGAACACACACAAACAATGCACACCAACATGATACGTGGGTAAATTCAAAGTCTAATGCTTCTTTGTCTCTCAGGGACGTGTGATCCTCTCCAATAAGATGGCCAGGACCATTGCTTTCTTCTACACCCTGTTTCTGCATTGTCTGGTGTTCTTGGTACGGCTCCTTAATATCCTCAATATCTTGTATACCTTTAATGCCATCTAGTGACACAAATCTTAATGGTTTAATATGATTACTCAGGTGTTGTACAAAACGGCTTGGAGCGAAAGTATTGGCAGAGACTGCTCTGCGTTCTGTGCTAAACAGTAAGTGTGAAGCATCAATCTGCATTCTAATTTTACTCCTCTGTGCAGGATGTGTGGCTTTATCTAGAAGCGGATTGCTTCCTCAATCTGTTGTGTTTCTCTGTGACTTTTAGGTACGCTGATCATCTCCACCGTTTCCATGAGAACGACCAAAACCTGTAAATGGTTCTTCAGTGATTTCACGTGGTTCAGCATTTGACAACATGCATGTTCTGCGGTTAAAAACATAGTCCTTATTAAAAAGATAGCGCTTTGCATCTTGCAATATCTAAAATTTCCACTAGGGGGCAGTTTTACTTCAAAATGCTAATTGATTAGAAATGAGCAGCTTATTGCTATTAACAGGTTCTGTATGTTAAATAATTGACCATTTATGTTACTTGAGGATCCTTCTGATGCTCTCAAATTAACAGAAATGTAAACGGTAATCATGAATATTATATAGAGGTGGTTGTTGCAATAGTTTAATGAATTTAAGGGTTTCTTTGTGCTCTTACATCACAAAGGGGCCACAAACTGTAGGACCATTTCTCTGATTTATTCTGGAAATTAGCATGGTCAGGGAATTATATAATAAAAAGGTGAAATTAATTGGGAGTATGAGCATTTCTAAAGGTGAAGATACTTATTTTAGAGGTTATGGTGTTTGGATCAATATACACACAAGTTATTGTTTTGTTTTCCATTCCTTTTAAGACTTACTTTACTTGAAATTATATATCACTGATCAGGTGATGGGTAAGTATATTAGTTTATCTCTTAGTTAAAAATGTGTTTTAAGAAATGAAACTTTTTTTTTTTCGTTATTTGCTGTTAAGAAACCTTTAGCTCCTCACCTGACAGTTGAGTGATGGCAGTAATAAACTAATGGTTACTGATTCTAAAGATCCTAATATCAGACAACTGTGTGCATGTTTACTTAAGTGTTGATTCTCTATCTGATATATTCCAAATAAAGATTATGCATCCATTTTTTTCTTGTATCATTTGGTGTATAATTTCTGCTCTTATTTTCCTCCTTATTTTTTACCGTCTATTCTAGGACCAAAGGAATAGACTGCTCCAGAAATTAAATCACATTTGTTGCAAGGTGTTGTTCTTGAGTGTGATAATAATTGACTTTCACTATTTCCTGTGGAGCTCATTTTAGATTTTTATCCGATTCTGCTCGACATCAACATGGCTGTTTTCCCACAGAGGTTATGGTGGTAAATGTAGGCTAATGTGAGCGCTAGTTAATAGCTGACCCGGGACGAGGAGGACGGAGCTAACTAATGTCTGGACGGAAACACACACATCCATAGAGGGAATGAATGTACTCTGCAGTCCCTCTGATAGCTGCCTGCGTCTTAGTATGACTGAATTAGACTGCATTATTCATGAGAGGCCTCCTCTTAAAGAGCATCCCAGCTCACAGCCATTAAAGACTAACGAGACACACACACACACACACACAACTCCACTTTCACTGTACCTTGAACCTCCTTTACTTTTTTATATCAATCAGAGCAGACCCTCTGCTATTTCAGTACAATTACAGCCTCCTCCAGCCCCCCAGAGTGCTGTTCACCTTTCACCCCAAATGTGGATATCTTCTGACACACCTTTTACTTCCTTTCTGCTCTTACCAGTTTAATATCCATCATTGCTCTCTATCCTTCATCTCAGCTCTTCCAGCTTCCCATTGACAGCTCCATAAATATTAACAACCTCCATCTGTGGAATAACAAAGGTCTTAAGTAACCTTAATGGCTTGGTGTTGGATGGGGTTTTTCCTCATGGACTGAGAGCTTTCCATGCTGACAGAAACCTCTATTTTCTTTTTTCTTTTTTTTTTTTGCCAAGTCATGTTTATCTTAAGGCTGCATAAAGAAGGAAATGTCTGCCTTGACAGTGAGACAAGGGAAAGAACAACAGATTATCTCATCTCTCTTAAGATATTTTCATTGCTGGGGTCAGCAGAGGGCAGTAAAGCTATGTTTTATTATGAATATGAATTATTTAATTGACTCCAGTCTCACTCCTGTCTGCTCACGACTTCTTCCTGTGGATGTTCTACAATTACCTTGTAGGTTTGGGTAAAAAAAAAAAAAAGTGGCTTTGGGTCGATAAGGAACATTTAAAGGCTGCATATGTTTCTAATGTTTTAACACAAGTCTGCTCATGAACAAACTTCTGATTCTTGAGTATTTTAACCCATGATGAGGTTTACAAATTGCTTTTGTCAGTTGAAACACGTCTGTATATGTGATAAGCTGAAGTATTTGTTATAATGTAGAAGAGTTTATGTTACTTCATTTGTATTTGTTTCATAAATGTAGTGGAATAAGTTGAAAATACTTGGATATTTAAGTAAAAATGGGGGGAAAAATTAAAGGGAAAATGCCATTTAGAGAAAGTATATGAACTCATGAGCAACTGATACTTCCTCTTAGGAAAGTTAAAACTTTTACACATGTAATGATACTAAAATTGTGATTTCTCAGCCCAAATGAACCCCCCCAATCTACATCTCAAACACACCCCACTTTTGGGTTTTATTAGCTGAATCCACCGGTTTCTTTGGAGCCTTGAGTTGCACATCAGTCCTGGTGAGAAGGATTACGTAAACACATATGAATCCTCCTTCAACTTGGCAGGTTAGATTTTATCCCCTCCCTCCCAGACATCACTTCCATTCAGATGCATCTTCTTCATTCATTTCTCAGAGGCTGTGAAAATCTCATTCATTGTGTTCATTAAACTAACACACCATTCAGGATTTTTCTCCTTTGTGTCGCTAAGTAGCTCAGACCATAAACTGCTGAAGACTGTTGCATGGATACAAAGAGTGTGTGAGAGAGGGATAGAGGATCGCTGAGGGAGTTTGGCGCCTGTTTGTGTTGTTGTTGTTTTTTTTTTGGGGGGGGGGGGGCATTCATTTTATTTCAGATGAACCATTCAGAATCTCTTCTGCACCCAGCTGAAACTGTCTCCTTTCTCCTAATCTCTCCTTTTATTTCCTCCGTCTATCTCTGCATGCATTCACTTTACCCAGTGCCCCCTCTACCACCTCCTGTAGCACCTCTCCCCTCCTCCCCATGGGTGTTGCCATGGTAACAGGCCTCCTCTGTCAGGTGGCTCCATGCTGAACGCTCCCCCTGCGCTCTGATTTGCTCTGACACAGTCTGGCTGAATCACTCGACCACGTGATCCAGGTGCAGCCAGTCCGGATGTTGATGATGCAGCCGGTCTGCTCTGGCCTGAAGCCTCACAGCATCCGCGTGTTTCCTCCTTCACCCCGCCGTCCTCATCTGGAGGCTGCTGGGAAATGACAGGTGGATGTAAAAGATGAAAATGAGCTCTTTCAATTCATGAAATTTACTCAATGAATTAACTGTAAGCTCAGGTTTATTAACCAAAAGGGCAGCAAGAGAACACAGACTTCCACTAGTTCACTGCTATTCTTGTTCTACAATATTATCAAACCATAAACAAACCATTAATTACAACATATGTTCTGCTTTTTGGCAGCTGTGGCCAGTGGTAACTAATGTTTACCATGGAAACAAGAGCCTGGACAGTAGTATTATAATTTATTCTGATATGGTTGCATTAACCCATAAAGACCCAAACATCTACTAATCTAAATTGTTGATCTACTAATTCTATCAATACATGTAAACAACTGGTGTAAAATGCAGTTAATCATCTTTTCATGGTTATCAGATATGACCTATTTGGAAGTTCCAAGGCTCCGTAGTAACATGGAAATGCTAGCATCTTCTACAGCATTGATTCACCAGTAAAACCCATGGAGTTGGATCAATGCCAGTGAATGGAAATGCTTAGTTTATGTTCAGTTATTGATATATTTCAATGAAAAAGTCACTTTTTCAGCAGTTTGCTCTGTTTTTAATAAAATAATCATCAACTTTAGTCTGAGTTTTTATGAATATCTACATGATCAGTAAATTCAATTTAGGAAAATACATGATTTTCATGGAAAAAATGCAAAACAAAGACAGTAATATTATAAATAAATGGTGATAAATCACTTTAAAAGTCAAATATAGAGAAAAACATTTTTTGGGAACTGCCACAAAAGTCCACACCAGGTCCTTATGGGTTAAAATAAAAATTTCAGTAGATAAATGTTCAGTTTGTACCTTAATTAAATAGAACTAAAATATTTAATGTGGATTTGCAATCAAGTTCAGTCTGATCCAACCATACAGTGTTTTAAAACAACCAACAGCCAAAGTGCTCTACAGTAAATAAAAACAGCAACATTACAAAATATGTCATAAAATACCTAAAAGATGATAATTAAAATATACTAAAGACAGAACACAAAAACATAAAAAATACAGTCTTACATGTCAAGCCAACATGTAATATCCGTTATCCTGGAGCTATCAGTGTTAAGAAAAGTGAAAAACAATTCCAACCTTCATGCTTTTTTATGGATCAAATTCAGAATGTTCTACTTGGCCCATGTTCCCTTCCACCAGGTTTTATGGAAACCAGAGTGCTAACTTTATAATATGCCTGCTAATAAACAGAAAACACCCCTAACCTTCTTAAACTAGGTGCATTCTATATAAGTATATAATAAAATCTATTGACAGGAGGACATGACTTACTGACATGCTTTTCTTCCTGCTTTCGCTCCCTGATTCCTCATGTTGTTGTCAATGTCACTGATACTGTGGTTTACTGTGCTATCTTGGGCTGAGCTCCAGAAAGGCTCAAATTACATCATCGCACACTTGATGCATCATCTCCTGCCAAACTCAGTGGGAGATACAACCTCAGGTACAGGGTGACACAGAAAACACACACCTCAGGTTTTCTGGGAGGTCATCAGAGGTTTAGGCATGCTGATTTCTTGTCACCTCTGTCTCTGTAAAATGAGTGGAAGTTGGTATGACTCAGCTGTCAGACTGACACTTCTGTCATCTTTGACGAGATCTAAGTGGAGGTGAACTCATTTGGGATCCACACCGAAGTAAGAAAACTTGGGTTTGTTAAATAGAGAGCACTCCTGAAAAGCAAATATCCCCTTAATGGGAGCAGCTCGGGACAGGAAGGAGCTGAAAAGGCCTCACAGTTCTTACTGACTGGAAAACATGAAGAAACTAGAAAAGCACTCAGAGAGAGCAAACTTCCACCAAACAGCACAGTTCCCCCACATATTGTGACTGACACGCTGTAATATTACTGCCACATTTGTTTTTTGTTTTGTTTCTTTAATCTATTTTGTTAGATTCTTGACACTGGAAACATACCCACAGAAATGTGAATTACATGCTGCTAACAAAGAAATGAACAAATCCACA
>JAPSES010000144.1:19511504-19534528 GCA_029822895.1 Maxillicosta whitleyi
CAATTTTACACATGCAAAGTAAATCAAGATTAATCACGATTAACTATGAAATTTCTGAGATTAGTTGCGATCAAGAATTAATCTTTTGACAGCCCTAATTTAAATGATTCAGGTTCACGAAGATTGAATGAGGAGTAAACAACAACGCAGTACAACTCATTCAGGTTCCTTCATTGTTCAGCCAATTGAAGTAACTACAAGAAATCTCAGATATACCATTTGTCCAATCAAAACAGACCAAACCACCCACTTGTGTACACTCTGAAGTCACAGTGTAGTGCAGGGCTCAGTTAAAACATCCACAGTATTGGCATTTGAGATTCCTCTGAGACATCCACACAGATAACAGAACATTTCCTTTTCTGCTTTTATTATTCTTTTATCCCACCCCTTCCTTTTTCTTACCACTGTCTCTATCCATCAGCACATTCTTCTCAATGTCTGACTCTGAGTCTCATCATCCAAGAGTGTGAGATGAGCTCAGAGATATTCCTTCAAAGCGTTGGGACTACTCTGTTCTTTGCCTTATTATATCTGATGTCTCTGGTTGTTTCAGATCTGTGGGATTTTTATCAGTGACAGAAAGGAAGAGGGATGGTTTGTAGTATAATGTACATGTCAGAGTTAATTCCAGTTGAGATTGGAGAATTTTGGACTAATCTTTTATGAAATGACAATCCACAGTGATGCCTTTGGAAATGACAGTAAAGCAGGAGGAACATTATTGTCTGTCATATGAGTGTATGCATGGAAGGAAACAAACATTGTGCCTGGTGCTGATGTTTGGGTGTGATGTTGGTCTGAAGCAGGTTAAAACTGACCTACAATGTTGCCAATTACACATTAGCGGGATGACTGTGTTAAATCCCCACCACAGAGCAGAGAGAGATGCATTTTTATCAGTGATGTGATGTGTTTTGGCACTGCTCAGCCCTGATGTGGCTCCAAGAGGCAGGCAGCGCTGAGTCATACTCACACAAACACGTGCATGCATCACAGCAGAGGAATGTAAGGATGAGTGGGTCTGTGGGAGAAGAAGCACAGCAGCCATACTCCCAAGATTATTTAGGAAAACAAACAAAAGTCAGTCAGATAAACAGGACATAAACAGGATCTGTCATCTGCTGTGACACTTTCACCTACTTTAGATAATCTGAGTGCTTGTCAGAATTCATCACTTGTCACTTGATGGAGAGGCTGCTTTCTAGATATATTTCTTTTGATGTGTTGTCACATTTAATCCAGTGAAAGGTCATTTTCATTTTTTTCTGATCAGTTAGTCTGGCACATAATCTATGGCTGCGAGTCATGATTACGTTCAGTGTTGAATCTTTTATCACTTAATTGATTATGTTGATAAAAATGGTGATCATTGATGACTCAACCCAAGATAACCTCAAGAAATGTTTGCTCCAAAACCTAAATTTATTCAGGTTATTGTCATAGAAACCAGAAAGAAATTGCCATCTTAACATTTGAGTTATTTAGCCCATACAGACCTAAAAAATCCACCAGTGACCAAAATAATTTAGTGATATGAAATGTTTAATAACTGCTGATCTATTAATCCTATAGATACATGTAAAGGTACATGTGGGCATCAGATATAACCCATTTGGACGTTCAGAGGCTCTGTAGTGAACATAGAAACACCCTGACCTTGTACAGTATTGATTCACCAGTAAAACCTATGAAGTTTGATCAATGACACTGGATGAAGACACTTCTTTTATGTTCAGTTAATGATATATTTTACTGAAAAAGTGACTTTTTCTTAAGATTTCTCTGTTTTTGATATTATAACCCACAACTTTAATCTGAGTTTTCATCAACATCTACATTATTTTTACTAACAAATGCAAAATACTGACAGTTTGAATAAATTATGATAAATTGCTTTAGAACGGTTAAAAAAAAAAAAAAGAAAGAAAAAAATTGCCCCAAAAGTTGCACTGGGTCTTTATGGGTTAAAGGTCTTTACGCACATTAATAACGTCCACAGTTAAAGTAATTGTGGATTAATTTCATATCTGATTGACAGTGTAAAATAATGTTCTTTTATGCTTGGTATCACTCATGCTAATGTGTTAATGCATATTTAGTGGTCAGCTGATGGATTCTTTAGTGGCTAATGCAGATTTCTTAACTGAGCGAGGCAACCCACAGTGATATATAATACCAATATCATGATGCTGTTTGTAGCTCACATCTGATAATGTATAACAAACAATTTGATAATAAAAACAAATGACACACAACATTGCTATTTGTCTGACTTTATTTATTTTATTTTTTTTGTAGGACTAAAGACATAAACAGCATCTGATACCATAAAAATAATATTTGATACCAATTATCTTAAAATGGCAAATAATCAATAGTCTGTCCTATTACACATGTAAAACAAGCGAACTCAACCTGATTCTCTAACTCTGCTGTTTACGTTGTATATTAATGCCCTCCCCTCTGTGTGTAATGTAGATATAATTATGTATGCTGATGACACTGTGTTATATACTCACGGTAAAACTATGGAAGAGGTGACTCAAAAACGCAGGAAATGGAGAAAGTGTCTAATTGGCTGAGGAACTCATGTCTAGTTTTGAATGTTGATAAAACTGTGTCAGTGTTTTTCACAAACCCAAGAATGTTTGTCATATCCTCATAGAAGGAGAAAAAACTAAGAATGTAAGTGAATTTAAATATTTCGATGTTAAATTTAACCCAAATCTAAGCTTTAAAAAGCACATTGAAAAGATGACGAATACAATATAATTTAACTGCTAATTTCAGATGTGTCAGAAACTCACTGTCCAGTGAAGCGTCAAATATGTATCTAAATGCAATGAT
Source organism: Maxillicosta whitleyi (assembly GCA_029822895.1). Lineage (NCBI taxonomy): Eukaryota > Metazoa > Chordata > Actinopteri > Perciformes > Neosebastidae > Maxillicosta > Maxillicosta whitleyi. Next base: position 19,514,355 of record JAPSES010000144.1, read on the forward strand.
AGTTCCATATCTTCTTTACTGTATTACCAGTTGGTCACAGGCTTGTAAATCTGCCCTAAGGCCTCCAGTTATTGTATAAATTTTCTCTCAAGATTCATGACAAGAAAAGACAGTGTTCCATCACTGCCCAATTTTGTCAAAATATAAGATATTAAGCTTTGAAAACATAATTATGTATACAAATATGTGTCTCTTGTATAAAGCTATCTGTAATTCTGCTGCTCCACCCTTAAAAAGGGTTATGATTAACTACTTATAGTAATATATAAATAACTATTCAATCAACAGCACATGCTGAGTGCAGGATTCCGAGGCACAAAACAGCATTTGCTAATTCAGCATTGTCATGTGTGGCCACGTGACAGTGGAACACATTACCGACATAGCTACTAACAATTACAGACTATCACACATTCTCCTACATGGTGGAAAAACAGCTACTCTCAAATCAAACCTGTAGCCATAATCTAATGTAATGTAAACATGCTTAGTGTGTGTGACAGACTGTAGTGGGAGGAATAAGACTGAATGGTTGCATGTGAATTAATTTTAGATAGATGGAGTTGTAGAAATATTTTTTATTGCTTTGTGTATGTTTTTATTAGTATGTTTTAGTTTTTATTAGTATCTGTTTTTTAATGATAACATCAGCCTGCCCAGGGAAATTAGCACTAGTGCTACAACCTGGTACGATTCATCTCTCCTAAGGATAATGTATATTGTGCATTGTCCATGTCTAAATAAATAAAGAATTTAAAAAAAAAATGTGTTACAGATAAACAAATAGCACAGCACCACACAGAGGTTTTATTTTCATGATGATATACATATTTTCAGGGCAGATGGAAGCTGGTTCATCTGTCTGCCTCATTCACACGTTTTAATTCCTAACACCATCACACTTCCATGTCACTCTACACCACACTGCTGTGTTTTTGCTTTCATTAACACTTGCGCTAACACTCTGCTGTTCTTCCCCCTCTGCAGCCTCTCCTCGGTGGGTTGGCATGGCCCAGTGATGAACGGAGCGGTGGTGCCCGGTAGCCCGGAGCTCTCCTCCTCGTGCCCACTGCCTGACTGGCGAGAGTTCTGTGAGCTTCATGCCCGAGCCTCCGCTGCAGATTTTGCCGACAAGTTCCAGCGCTTCCTGTCAGAGAACCCATGCTACGACTCACCTGGTGCTGATGCCAGCTTCTCACAGCACTTTGCCCACCACTTCCTGGAGTGCTTCTCTGCAGCACTGACCCAGGCCCGGGAGAACCAGGCATCTTCACCTGGGGAGGACGGCTCCAACGTTGCACCTAAATACAGCATCGTTCCTTTCCTGGGAATCCAGGGCTGTCCCCTGTCCTACGGTCAGGACCTCTATCAGAGGCGCAAGGACGCTGGGGCTTCAAGTGAATCCCTGGATAGTATGGACAGCGGAGGGGCAGGGATAGATGTGGGAGGCAGTGGCACCGCTGCCTCTCGAGGGCCCCAGCCAACTCACAAGGTGTCTGCTTTGGGACAGTCCCGCAGTTCAGAGGATGTGTCGGTCAGTCACCCCAAGGCTCGATTCAAGAAGGGCTTCTCCCTCCGGAACATGAGCCTGTGTGTGGTGGACGGCGTGAAGGAGATGTGGCACCGACGGGCCTCCCCTGAACCAGACGCTCCCTCTGGAACCAGAAAGGCTAATGGGGGAGGAGGAGAGGCAGCAGCAGGAGAGAAGTGGTCCCAAAAGTTACGCCTTCCCAGGGGTTCTCAGGGTCACAAGGCAGAACTTCTGGAAATCCAGAGAGAGGGAGCGCTGAGGTACATGGTGGCCGATGACACAAACTGTATGGGTGCTGCGCAGTGGCAGAAATGTCGCCTTTTACTGAGGAAGACAAAGAGAGATGAAGGCGGGGAGAAGTTCCTGTTGGAGTTCTACGTACCACCCAAGGTAGACACACCTGTTAGAAGAATGTGCATTAAAATAATTAGTCAGGTCATGGATTCTCTGATTAGTTTTCAGAACATTAAAGTTCATGTTTGTTGACAGTAGCAGATTCCATTTAACTTTGACCCGGTCATAGACCTCAGTGCACGGTGGCTGTTCTCATGGACAGTCAACTGATACGTTGGGTATTTTATAAACTGAGTTAGCCATGTCATCAAATGATCACTTCCAAGACAAACTCAAGCACAAGCTTCAGTTATGCACATGAACATGTGCAACTCTTACAACTTTTAATCAACAATTTGAGATGCAAAAACTAAAAATTCACAACTTCCATGCCTACATATGCTATAAGTTTGTATAAAAATACTATTTGCTACCAGTGCACTTTATTAATCCTATTACAAGAGGACGTAATATGATATACTCCTGTATCAACATTTATTTCACCCCTCAATATGCACATTACTAAAATGAAACGCTGAAAATATTCATTAGCTGGAGCTCAACATGCATCTCATTTTTAGGCTTAGCCTGATAATTCCACCTCTCTGACCCTGAGTGACTCACTCAGATGTCAAACCACACACACACTCATGTGGATGCGTGCGTCCAAAACATTTGTCTATATGGGATTTCCAGATCAGTGCCCCTGACCTTAAGAAGGCCACGGAGCTGTTCAGCTGAGTGTGTGTAAATCTGCCACTGGCCTTTGATCGTGGCTGGTGGGAATGTGAGGATAAGGATTTGGAGAGGGGTACGGACAGGTGGGAAGCAGGCGTGGGAGGGGGCCGATGGGGGGTGGAGCTGATAGAGAGAGTAAACGGGATGCAGTGGAAAAGATAGAGGGAGAGAGGAAGCTGTAGCATTGATTTCTCTAAAGGGGAACAGATCACACAGTTTCCCTTTCATGCGCAAAAAATAAATATTGATTACTTCACTGTCTTTGGCAAACTGGCTGCGGTGACAAAGAGAAAATATTGTTCACTGCAAGAGGAACCAACATAGTTTTGTGAGTCACTAAAACTCTGCCAAACTCAGCAAGAGCCACAAGGGGAACATAAAATGAAACTTAATAATTGTGTTCAGCAGTTTCATCTGTTATGTTCTATTAATGTTCACACTTTTATTATTATCAGGTGTGGACTAGGCTGAAATGAGGGGAGACTTCAGAGCAGCAGTTACAGGCCAGATGACAGATTAATTAAAGTCACACATCTAGACAAACCTGCCCTGAAGACACATTGTTTTATCACTGCCGTCCTATTCAAGTCTTACCAGTCATAACAGTGCAGAGTCAACAGTGTTAGAAAGATAAACGGACTCATAAAATCTCACTCTTGCCTGCTCCTGGCTGACTGGTTCTGGCTCCGTCCCTGTCAAGGCCATCAATCTGTGGCAGAGACAGCACACTGCAGCACGCTAACAGCCTGCATTATGACACAGCAGCAGCCCTCCAGCGACCCACACCTCAAAGCAACATGCAATAACTACAGAACAACAGCAGCTGGAACACATCACAGGGTCTGTGGCTGTTATTAACACAACAGTAATAGGTTATGGAACACTTCACGTGAAAATATACAAAGATTCACAGCCTGTTTTGTATATTTTACTTGTGTACTCATGTTTAATCCAATATTTTCATTGATATTCTAATTCAGAGAAATATGTGTTCCCTTCTATAAAACATTTTATTAGAATTATATATCACAAATTCAGGAGATGCAAATTAAATTGTGTGTAAATGTAATTTATACATGAGTCACTTCTGATAAACTGGATTAGATGGATTGGTGATTAAGGTGAAAACAACACCTCCCATGATCCCACAGTAGTTCATGACATCATTAAAAGGCATCTTGTGTTATTCATTGCAGTAGAGGTGGACCGATACTGGATTTTAGAATTAATTAATAATCTAACAGGGAAAAATGGACATTATCCTGAAAAATGGCTGTGTAGTTGGAAGTGACCTATTTTTGTATTTATTCAAAACACAACAGTTGTTGAACTGAAAATCTGAGTTAGAGTAATTAATACTCAAATAAGTGTTTTAAGTGTTAAAGTATTGGGTTTTTTTTTGTTTTGTTTTTTTTTAATTTAGTAATTCCAGTTCAGATTACTAACAGCTGCTATAAGATGACATCTGCTTGTAAAATGTCCTGTTTTTCAATTAATGTGACAAATCAGTTAATCTCTACTATTTTTTTGGTTTTTACTTTTGGCTGATAAATACCGGTACGGAAATTGTATACTATACCTTTGAATAATGATACAACTAATGTATTTTAAGTTTCTAAGCTTCTTTTGTTGTTTCTGTTTTTGGGGCCAACAACAATTTGAGAATCCAGATTTTCTTTTTGGTTTTTTTTATTTATTTTTATATGACAAAAGCAGAGAAAATGCAAGAATAGAAAATTCCAGAAGAGGAATGACATGTAACAACCTTCAGGTGATATTTAAGTCATTCATAGATCTATGCAACCTCAAAGTAATGGAAAAAATGGGACGAGGCAAATTATAATACTTCTGAAACATTCAGACATGTCAGCTCTCATAATCAGTAAATGTGCTTTGTTTAATTTCTCCCATTGAGCCAGTCCTTATATGATGTGAGTTGTTTTATGTATTTGTTTATTTATTTATTTATTTTATTGAACAAACCTCTAGTGTTTTTGTGAGATCATGATCATAGGTGTATTGTAAATATATTTTTTTCATTCCCATAAACACTGTAAAGAACACTTCATAATTATATGGCTCCATCTGCTGAGGAACAACATGGGAAATCGTTGAAAGCTTCAGAGTAACTACTGAGGGGAACATGTGATAACATCTTGGCAATTTTTAGTGGAATTAACATTTGAAGGAAAAGTTGATGACATTTAATACTAAAAGATGAAGAGGAAAAACGTGTTTCCTGATTTCTAGTGGGTGATTGTCTTGTGGTTCACATCCAGTAAGACATGTCAAAAGACAATGAGGTTGAACACATGATGTCCACAGTCAGGAGCGACAGGAAATGGTCAGATGGTTTAATACAGGAAGTGGTTTTTGACATCTGATCCTGGGAAAGGCCTGGTGGGCGTGGATGGCAGCCAGATGCACAGATCAAGATGAGAACAGTGTTACTCCAGACAGATCAGCTGATAAGCCTCCGCCAGGCCATCAGTCAACCTCCGCCTCCTCGCCCTGCCTCTCCTGTCACACACACACACACACACACACACACACACACACACAAAGATAAGTCACTGCCTCCGATACACTCACACTCACTGGGTCTGCTGAGGGCAAATTGAGGTCAGGCCGTTTTCATGTTTGTATGTTTGTTACAATCAGTTACAGTCATTGGGGATAATCGTTGAAAGCTGCACAAGAAAAAAAACAAAACAAACAACAATAATTAAACGTCTGTAGAAAACGAGCAGTGGAGTGATTTTGCAGGTTTTACAGTTGGGTTTCAGCTCATGTTTTTATTTTTGCCTCTTCACATGAAACGATTGTGACAATGTGATTTATTCTTAATAAATAAAATGTAACTGGTACTCATATAATCATATGGATAAATAGGACTAAAGAGAGGAACGTGTCTGAAAACAAAATTATTCTAATTGTATGGCCAACAGTATGTTTGAAGTTAATGATTAGAATTATTTCCAGGGGAAGATACGTCCCTATTTTTAAAAGTTTATATTCTGCATGTATTTCTTCATCCATCATGATCAGCAATAGCCAGAAATAGCAGAACGTGATGCTCTATCAACAACATGATCTAGAGCTGCAGTAACTGTTTAGTTTCCATCATGTTTTATACAGTTTTACATTTTATTTCTATGACTTTTGAGCAGTTCAATCCTTGTTTTTTTTAGAGAATTTTAGAGCCCTGCTGAGGTGATAAAGTGAAGTGTCTTCAATGTTAATAAAGTAATAAATAAATAAATAAACAGGATTTTAAACTATTGTGCAATATTTATGTTTTTGCTTAGAAATTGAGGTTATAATAATCATGACAAAATAAATCAGCGCTTTAAACACAAACTTCGAAGTTATTTCATAGTGTATTTAAGTGTGAATTTTAGTCGCTTATCTATTTTGATATTAATTTTTTTCCTAGTCGTCAAAGCCCAAGGTGAGCATCCCTCTGTCGGCCATTGTGGAGGTGAGGACCACCATGCCACTGGAGATGCCTGACAAAGATAACACATTTGTCCTTAAGGTGGGTGCTTCAATAATCTTACAGTCAGTGCATGTGTCTCAGGTTGACATAAATAACCGTCTGTTACTTAAAAAGCCACAAACAGAACCTGGTTATACAAAAATCACAGTAAGTTTCTAAAAAAAACAGGTTGTTTTGGATTGGATTTGCCCTTGTATGTATCCTGTTGTGGTCCTTTGAACAGAACTCAGTGTGTGATCACAGTTTTGGCTCCTTCCACAGGTGGAAAACGGGGGTGAGTACATCCTGGAAACCATCGACTCGCTGCAGAAAAACTCCTGGGTTGCTGACATCCAGGACTGCATAGACCCTGGGTAAACCACCAGATAAATATTTGCTGTTGGCTGATGATGGAGAGAAGAGGGGGACAGAGAGATGGAAACAGGGGAAAAGGGTGGATGGGAAGGGTAGAGGGAGGGGTAACACACACAGTCATTAATCATCCAATTAGTGGAATTTTTGACAGGTTTTTCAGCACAAACACAGGTACGCTCAGACCCTCACACCGCTGACATTCCTCGTCGGTTTCCCCAGCTCATGGATGTTTGTCGGTGCTGCTCAAGACATAAACATAAGGATTATTTGTGTCCTTGTTTGTAGGATGTGGATGTGTGTTAGGCTGTGTGTTAGGACGTGGTGATATTTGTTTGCACATGTGTGTGCTTGTGTATATGCTCTTATGGCTTTCCTGACCTGCCTGCTTGTGTACAGTGACAGCGGTGATGACATCGAGCTGGCGTCGTGTCCTCATGGTCAGGCCTCCAAAGACTGCTCCATGGTGGCCTCTTGCAGCTGTGAGCTGCTGTCTGAGGGTGAGCAAAGGCTGCTTTTTCCTCTGTCGCACCACATATTACACAACACTCAAAAGTTTTTGCCCAGATCTTTGTATGTGTTCATATTTGGAAATATATTTAGGGATCTATCGTGCTCCAGAAAGGTCATGTCCTACAGCAGCGGAGCATTACAGCGCAACCTCAGTACGCTGCAGGGAACCCCCTTTCACCCAGCACCCATCCCACATGCCTTTAGAGCGCTTCCTTCAGTCCCCAGAGGCACAGGGCTCCAACCCAGCCACAGGTAACACACAAAGCTGTGCAATTATACAAATATAATATAAACAGTAATGCATCAAGCAAAACCTTGATTTGTCTGGCTCTGCTCAGGTGGCAGCGATGGGGCTAAAGACTCAGATGGTGACGCCAGCCTGGCAGGTTACCCATGGTTCCATGGTACTCTATCCCGTGTGCGTGCAGCTCAGCTGGTGCTCGCAGGCGGAGCCAGGAGCCATGGCCTTTTTGTGATACGTCAGAGTGAGACACGGCCAGGAGAGTACGTCCTCACCTTCAACTTCCAGGGAAAAGCCAAGGTGAGATGATGTCAAACATGATGAAATGAACTAAACAGCTCAGTACTAATGTGTTTCAACTTTTCTTACCATGCAACTCTGTAAATCAACTTCCACATTGACTGTAGCCTAAAGTGGCCACTGTTTTGTTTATTTGTGACATTTTCTATTTCTGCAAGATTGTGAACAACACAAATCACTCTGAAGTATTTTTTTTTCAGTTCTAGTCCAGAATCAGATAGCTTTGTTATGTGGCATCAGTCTGAACAGTCATAATATGTCAGTAGTAGATCAGCATTTGTCATAAATCTTCACCGGTAGAAGTCAGTCACCAAACAGAAATATGCAAGACAGCCCTGGCGCCTCATCCACATACTCCTCAGTACAGATATAGGAGCCACTCTCCAAAAAAAGCTACAGTTAAACCACATTACATTTAAATGTGGTTCTTTTTCTCCTCATCCTCATTTTTACGTTGTCATGAATTTGCTGGTTTCACCACACACCAACCTTTAATCCAAACTCTACATACTGACTACATTGACCTCCATGTTTACTGCTGTATGGGACTTATTTGTTCTTTTGGTTCACACTGGAATCTGATATTCACCACATTAAAAAAAAAAAAAAAAAAAAAGCTTAAATAAAATTAAAAGCCCAATAAACTGAGGATCACATTGGTATTAACAGTATGAAGAGTCCAGGGGTTTGGATAATGATTATTTTCTGTTTGATGCAAAAGGAATATTGAATGACTGCCCAAAAGTGAATCCCTTTTCATAGTTACAGTGCTGCTACTACTAATAAAATCACTCAGGCTGAATTTCTTGACATTTTGGGCATACAGCAGGTCACAGCAGACGAAGTTGCTCAGACTCTGGAAAAGATGCAGTAATGTCAACATTGGTGTCCTCTTATGTAACGAGATCCCTTCGCATCACATCCTGCCAGCCGGCAGTGTTGAGGAAGTGTCAGCTGCCGCCTCTTCCTCTGGTGTCAGCCTTGGCATTCTGTCGCATTGCTCCCACAGTGAGACGCCTCAGATAATGTCCTGACCTCTGTCTCAGCCTGTCGGTTTCACTGCAGAGCTGTGTCTCAGTGTTTTTGGTCTCTTGTTTTTACCCTGCTCTCTCTGCTCTCCATCTCTTCTTACCTTTATGGAATCATAAATCTTTCTGTGCCTTGTCTGTTTCCTGTCTCCTGTCCTTCTCCCTTCCAGCATTTGCGGTTGTCAGTGAATGAAAACGGGCAATGCCACGTCCACCACTTGTGGTTTCATACCGTGTCGGACATGTTGAGACACTTCCATGCCCACCCCATCCCCCTTGAATCTGGAGGCTCTGCTGACATCACACTACGCTCCTATGTACAAGTGCAGCGGAGCTCCAACACAGGTACACAACACACAGCTTCTATCAACTGTGGATGCAGCAGAATCTGTCATAGGTTTTAGACACTAGTCATGCACTAGAAGCAAATAATATAATGATATTTATTGTTTACTTGTTGTAGGACAGGAAGGTCAACATGTATAAACGTTTTTCTTCTGTTTTGAGGTATGTTAAATGTTCTATATTATTATAGCCTGAAAACTAATGTACATATAGACGTCAACACAAGACGTAAAAAGTCCTACCTGTTTTTAGATATTTGGATACAAAAATGTTACATTTAGCCTTAAAAAAGAAATCAAATCACATAAATATAATGAAATAGTTCATTTTGCAGTAGAATTATTGTTTTCCTACAAGTATTTACAAGTGTTTTTTATTTGTCTATATATTCACAGTCATATAATCTAATTACATTGATCAGATGCAGACCTCATTCAGGGTTCCAAACTATTTAACAACGCCTTAGACAAAGTTAAAGTGTTTAGGTGAAGTAACGGTCAGTAGTTTGTTTTTGTCGAGGTTATAAAGTTGGGTAACAGAGTTTTGTTCTTATAGATGGAGAAGGCAGAGCTAAAACTCAATGAACCTGCCCCCCTCCCTCAGTACTAACTGCCTCTGCCCTCCTCTGTCCTGGCATGGGATGAATGCCCTCCTGTACAGGAGAGTGAGGGGGCGATTATACCGCAGGAGTTTTGCATGCAGGCCGAGGCGCTGGCCACAACCCACCCTGGTGGTCACAAAGAGGCTCTCTGTTTCCCTAAACGCTGGGCCTACACACCCTCACGCACCCGCTCACACTCACACACTCGCATAGAGCGAGGATTTGATTCAGGGTGTAAAAGGCTTTATTGATACACTGATCAGCCATGTTATTGCCCACCAAGAGAAAGGATAATAAAGGAGGCCCACACTGCTGTGTTTATACGCTACTCTGCAAAGGAGCCTTTTACTTTCCAGCGTAAACCAAAGAGGCATAATCAAGGGTACAGATAAATCCATGTTACTGATGTGTCATTAAATAGCTGTTAGTGGTCTCAAGTAGCAGTGATAATGATTAAAACAATTTAAAATGAGTAGATGAGTAAATGGAGGCATTTGCAAAGTTAGTTATTTGATATCTATTCATGTTCAAGAATTCCTGACTACCCAGCAAACTGAAAGTTTTAGCTTTTTTTAAAAAAAATTTTTTAAATTGCACAGTTTTTTTCTGATATTTAAAAAAAAAATAATTCTTATTTGTTTATTTATATATTTTATGGAATGTCCTTTGCAGTGGACAGCATTTTTAAAGTAAAACCATGAAACTTTTGTCCACTACAGAGGACAAAAACATATCAGATTAAAATGTCACATGTTTTACCAGTGTTTCTCCATGAGTTCCTTGTAGGCATTCATGCAAAATGGATATTTCTGTTTAGATGAAAAAGTTCTGTGGAAGACAACTCTTCAAGAGAAAAAGCTCCAAAGCATGTGGTGAGGAAATGTGAACCTTAATACATTCAATTTGACATATGAAAATACATGGATTTGGAATTTCCCCTCTTTGATGTAAAGGGAAATCAAATTTCCATTGACTTTCACTTAGTCTAATTTTGTCCCAGAGGCAAAGTCTAGTTCACGTTTTCCTCATTTTTGCCATGTTATGTTTTTCTCTTCTCTCATCTGTTATGGTGGTCCATGGTAATTTTAGTCAGCCAGCGGTGGACCTAAGCTACAAAAGGTTGTGAACCTCTGTATTAAAACAATGTTTTTTTTTCTTCCTCCATCTATTACAGATGTGACTGTGCCTCCAGTGGTCACTCCACCCAGAGATGGAGGCTGCCGGACAGACCCAGCCCAGCCTCTCCTCCCCTCTGGGATCACAGCAGCTGCAGGGCCTCCTCCTGATGCCCCACTCTCCTCAAGCACCTCCTCATCACCCACTGCCCTTCCCTCCCTGTCCCGCAGTGACCCAGGTACAGGAGGAGGTTTACAGAGCAGGAGCAACAGCTCAGAGCGCCTGCTGGAGGCCTCTAGTGGTGCATCCGAGGACTACCACGATGCTGATGGGACTCGCAGGGCTCGAGCAGTGGAAAACCAATACTCTTTCTACTAAACATCCTGGACTGGTTTTCATTCAGAGGCTCTGGTTGCATGAGATGCAAAAAATCTGGAGCTTAGAGGTGACATGGGAGGTTCTGCTGATGATGAAACCAGTCCAAATCACTGAATCACCCCTCAATTGGTTTGTTTGATTTTGTTTCAAGGGAATATCCTGTTGCTCTGTTGGGAGAATGGGGTTGAGCTCATGCCATGCAGATAAATCCCTCAGGCTTTGTCACAGCATTTCACACTCTGTCAGTCTGTCAGGTGAACATTCAGGTAGGAAAAGGTTGAGCTGAAGTGAGAGATGTAGAAAGAGCAGCATAAAAAGCAAAAGGAAGTCATCTCGCTGAGCCATATGGCTTTGATTCACCTCAACCGACCACTTCCTGTTCATTCTTACCCACAGTTCCCTGGGAGCACAGCCTGTGTCACCACCCTGATGAAGGATCAAGAGCTAAAATGACCCTCAAGACACCGTCCCCTCCCTTCAGAGCTGCTTTGAGCTCCCAAGAGCATCCCATTAATGTTTATAAAGCTGCTTTGAGTCTTTCCCGGATATCCTTACTGTCCCTTTGGGGCTTCCCTACAAAGTCCTGCTCTGGGTTTGCTCTACACTAACAGCAGTACAGCAATCATGAGTTAGTGTTAGTTTGGACATGTTTTTCTTAAATGTGTACAGTCCTAGTGCCTGACAACTCCCTTGGACTTGAAAGGACTATAGCGACCAGAAAGCTATTGTCAGTGACAATGAGGAGAAAGCTGACATAATGACAACAACACAAGCATCAAATGCAGGTGATTATTTTATTGTCCGTTTCTGCTTAGATTACACCGAATATGCTGAAATTGTTTGGTTCTCACAGTTTTATCGATGGCTGCAATGTAAACACAGGTGGACGTAGACTGTGTTGAAAACCAGTGTGAAATGGAAGACAAAAGCGTGTTTAGTCTGTATGAATATGACAGGGTGGTTCCCATTTTGCTGTCATACTGGGGTATTTGTATGAGTGTGTGGTGGTGTATTAGAGTCCAAATATTTTTCAATGATTGGTGTGCTACAGTAGTGTTTCTAAAACATGGTTTTCGAGGTCCCTCCGTCTGGTGCTGGTTCTGTACTCGAGCTCGTCATATCAATAACCTGTAGATTAGATATGCTGTTAATATAAGAGTTCACTTTGAAGTAATGCCTTGAAGATATTATTATACCAAATCCAGCATTTATCGGAGGGACTTGGGACTTTGTTTTTTAGAAAGATGGTAGTATTGTTTACTGTTTGTGCAGTGCGGTGAGGACTGAAGGGTACAGGCAGTAACACAGAGGGAACCAAATGGTCATGCTTGAATAGAAAGATGTGATTAGTGCTTTATTTTATATAGATTTTTGAGTTTTAGCTCATTAGGTTCAAATGAACACCAAGTTGTTGTTTTTTTTAAAAAATCTTTTATCTTACAATAAAAACTGACATCATGGTTTTAGATCTTCATAAGGTACCAAAAAACCATGATAAAGTATCCTCTCACAGCATGTTAAAAAACACTTTAAAATCTTAGAATCCAAAAGCAGGAATATCATCGCTGCACATATGCAACAGTTTTGTTTAGTTGAGATAAACATATCAAGAAGCTCCTTCTGTCTCTTCAAGCATGGCCATTTTAACCAAGATGGTAAATTTATGATTTCAGTCGAAGGGCAGGCGGAGCAGTTCATGTGCCAATCTGAATCCTATTTTTGAAACATATTTATTCCTCAGCCGTTGTAAATGACATTTTTCCTATCGAGTCTTATTTATGTACAATTGATTGATTCTTGTTTATGAAGCATCCTCAGTGGAACCAGTCTGTTGCAAGAGCCCATCTCACATATCACAGATTGCTTGTGTCTCTCTTTTATTTTCTTAAACCTTCTTAAGGCTGATTTTCTGTTGTCTGACTGAGTTTTGAAGAGTCTGTGCAATTTTGTACAAAGTGATGTACTTGACATACTACTTTATATTTCTGTGAATAAAATGTGAACAAACTGTTGCCGTCTCCTTTATTGGCAGAACAATGTTTTTAGTATGAAATTAAAAGTCAGATGCTACAGTGGTACACAATGTTAAAATATGTATTAAGTCCATGGAATATGTAACTGCACCTGTCCTTTTCTGTTGTTTTAATCTATTTAATATGTCCCCATTATAGATGTACATGGTTTTCTTTTTAACTAAATTTAAAAATGGTGTTTTCAAGTACTGTCCAGTTGGGATTCGGTTAGATTCACAAATGATAGACCTGTGTAATTTTACATTTTTTTGTTAAAATTAGAAATATTTATTATCAATATACATATTTCTTACATACATATGCACAAACGCACCACATCATTGGGGTCTAAACAATCTATGAGGCCTCAGTGTCATCCCTCAGTGTTGTCCCCTATGTAGGTTAAACAACACTGAGCATGTCAAAGCTGTAATGCAGATAATTTTAATGTGTTGAGGCGTCCTCTAGAGGTCAGAGCTTGAAATGTTTGAAACCTGAAATACCTCAAGAAACACAGCTAAAACTTATGTACATTCATCAAACGCAGAAACAATCAAAAGCAAATTAAACCAAATTTTTTAGTTAGTTTAGTCATAATTTATTTTTACATACAAAATGAACTTTTTTCCCCATATAAAATGTAATGAATCATTGTGTATATAGATGAAGAAGCCAAAACGTGTATATGGGTCATTTTATAAGAACACTTAAAACTACTTTTCTATAATCCTGAGCCAGTGTGAAGGGGAAAGGTGGAGGATTGTGCCTATAGTTTTGTTGGGTATTTCATTTCCCATACCTGCATACTCCTTTTCTCTAGACAGACAAGATCTTTTTCAGCTGCCAAAATGGGTTTGGCTCGAGAGCTCCTCTGTTAATAGAAATGACTGTAAATAAATTAAATGGACTGGGATAAAGACTGCATCTGCATGATCCCTAAAAGGATAAAGGATTTCTCCAGAGACCATTAGAATTTTGATGCACTTGGAACAAGGAAGAACACAGTGTATGGGAAAACAATTTTATACCCAGTATTATAAAGCAAACAAATATATTTTGAGATTCTTTGAGTTAAATGTTTAAATCACCAATGTCTAAAACATCTTTAACTCGCAGTTTGGTGTGCAGCTCCTGGTAACCTTTTATATATATACATTTAATCTTAATGAATTTAAATCCAACACACTGAAATGTCAGAATGAAATAAACCTGCCTTTTGTTTATGACTCAAAACACAAATAAAACAATCATCTTCCATATTCTGAATCTGTGCAAAACTCAATTTAATTTGAGATGGCACCCACTCTTCGTGCTCCTGAGTGTTGTAATGTGCCACCTCAGAAGAAATGTCCAGCCCTGTTACCATTTCAGGTCATGCTGAGGTGGCAAATAATGAGGCCAGCTGACGTCAGCAACATGTACACGGTTAGGTCAATAAGTCTAGTCTTCTTCATTTTTTCCTTCTCCTTCTGTATCTGTTCCATGCGCCACTTCCTGGCTTTCATCTCCTGTTCCCTCTGCAGCTGATCCCCATAGTGTGCCTGATAAAATGCATCAAAATCAAACATAGGCCTCTTTCCTCTGTGAGAGAATTGCCTGTCTCTCTTTTGCTGGTGCTCTGGAGAGCCTGTGGATCTACTTGTGGATTCTTTGGAGGATGGTTTTACTGGACTTCGGACATCTGACAGACTCAAGATGCCCCGATCGTACTTCTTCCTCAGGCTAATATTGCCCAAAACTGTGTAGGCTTCGCTGATCTCTGAGAACATCTGCTTAGCCTCTTCACTCCCTGCATTCTTGTCAGGGTGGTAGATGAAGGATTGTTTATAGTAGGCGGTCTTGATCTGGGACTGTGTGGCATTAGGGGACACTTTAAGGATGTCATAATAAGCCGTCCTGCTTCTGTACAACAGTAGAGTGTCTTTTGCTTTACTGTCTCCACTCCAGCTGTAACTTCTGGATGTGGTATACTGAGCATCAGCATGTGGTTTTGTGGACCTCAGTCTAAAAGCCAGCCTCTCTGATCTCAGAATAAATACAAAAGTGCAGAAAGCTCTGAGCTGCTGGTGGGACTTGAAGACCTCATGAGGGCTGGACACAGCTCCTCTGGTCCAGGATGCCATCCTGTCAGGCACCAGCTTCTCCTGGAGGTCGGACAGGAGTCCTAGTAAGAAGCACAACACTCGTTTTGTGAAGACTTTCCCTGGTTTGATGAATGAAGCAAAACGACATACATCGGGCACCAAAAATGTGGTACTGTGTAAAACTACATTTTCACGTCGACTGTTTTATTCTGACTCTGGAAACTTTAACTGATTTTAGGTGTTTTGAGTTACCTTGAAGTATTGGCTGAACCTGTTGTTCTCGGATTGACTCATCATCATCCCGAGGGTCGTTCATGGGGACCCACAGGGGTCTGGGACTTCCTCTAGTCCGGACTGGGCAGCTCGGACTGGTCCTGAACACAGACAACCGGTAGGCTCCAGTGCCCAGTTTCTGACCGACCTCTGCCATTTTACCCACTGTGGACGACCGGTAATGACGCCGGAAAAACAGCTGCGTCGTGCTGTGACGTCACATGACGCATAACCAATCAGAGCCTTTGTTTACAGGAAATACTGATTTCTGGACGTCTAGATGAAAAATTAACCCCCTTTGGATTAATATAGTGTATATTAGGTTTTTTTTTTTGTTTGTTTTGTTTTTTATTACTCCAAGTAGTTTTCCCCCGGTGCTGACTATTATTTAGCATTACTTTTATTATTTATTTCTATATTGGTTTCGTAAGATGTATGTAAGATTTACTGTTAGTGTATTAAATATAAATGTTAAAATAAAATACAACTTGGCAGTCAGTCAGGGCGTAAAACATTTTGTGTCGTTCTTTTTTTGTTCTATTTGCGTTTTTTTTTTTTTTTTTTTTTTTTGTATTGTATGTTTGGTGATTTTTTTCACTGTACTTGTCTCTTTAATATGGAAATTAGAAAATTTATATAGCTAAAAAGCTAAAATGCACCATATTTACATCTTCAGTTGTTTCAATACAGATGTTATTAATGTACACTATGTTCCTGTCAAATGGACTAATAAATAAATCAGCAAATTCACTTGGGATGTTTTAAATATGTTTAAACTAACTACAAATATAAATACGATTCATTATTATAATTTTTTTTATCTTATTATTATTATTATTATTTATTATTATTATTATTACTATTATTATTATTATTATCATTATTATGTTACATTGCATAATTTAAAACAGAAGAGGACGTAAATGTTCATGCATATGTATCAAAACAAATTCAAGCCAAATTTCCGTGTACGAGCAGCAGGTGACGGTGTAAACGTACAAGTACTCTTGTTAAACTGAACGAAGAAGAAGTTTTGTCGTCGCTTTCATTTGACGTCACTACTCATCACATGTGTGCGTTCGGCCACAACAACATTTTTAAAAATTATAAACTGATATCAGATAAAAAGCCTTATAAACACAAACAAACATAACAATGTCTTCCTGTCGACGACCGGAACACTCTGCACCTCCAGATGTGGTTAGTCACTCGTTTTATTCAGTTTTTTACGTTAAGATAATCGAAGTTAGTAATTGAGCTGCAGCTTTTAGTTAGGACGTACAGTCTAAAACTGCGACAAAATGAGTCCTGATCTGTTGTGTTCATTCTCCACAGTTTTATAATGAAGAGGAGGCAAAGAAATATTCACAAAAGTGAGTCTTTATTTCTTGTGTGACTGTGCGATTGCTGCTGCATTAGTTCACCTTTGTTAATCTATTTTATGGCGTATAATACTTGCAGTCTGTGCGCTCTTCGGGTTGAAATATTCGTATCTGAGCATACATTTTAATTAAAAAAAATCTTCCAGGCATTTCTGTTGTTAATAAATCTTTCCTACCTTTTGAAATACAGTTCTGTAGATTTGAACCATGTTTGCTTTCGCATTATGAATTAGAAATGACTGATCAATCTTTAGGCAACTGGAGTTAAAGGGGCACTGTCATAATGTACAACATTGAGACAGATCAAATTGATTAACTGGTGTCAACAGGATTTTTATTGGCAGAAGTAGGTGGCAGTAGTTACTGACCACGCATATTTTGCATCTAACTTGACAACTGTAACATTTAGGCAGAATGATAGTTAAAAATTGATTCTTACCTACATTTATTGTAGTTAACTTGATGTTCAGTTCGTTCAGTTTATTATCTATTGAAAGACATTAGTTTGTGAAAGTAATGTTCAAGCATGTATCATGGTTAAAGCTAAGGGGTAACACTGCCATTAACTAGCTTTTCCCAACTGAAAACTATCATTACTATGAGCCTTTAAAAATACACTAGTGATGGACCTCCAGTACAGTACATAAAATTGAGGTGTTTTGATGCTCCACAGCTCTCGAATGATTGAGATCCAAACCCAGATGTCAGAGAGAGCTGTTGAGCTTTTGAACCTTCCAGAGGGACAGCCGTGCTTCCTGCTGGATGTTGGGTAAGTCAATGACTCATTTACACTACAGCATTAAAACATCAATATCATTTTAAGTCTATAACGTGAATAGAGCTAGTGCAGTTTCATTAGGGCAAAGTGGCAGTGGTGAATTTATGTTGTACTCCCTGTTTTATTTTTCTAAATTAGTAAACGCACACCTTATGAGGTGCGTACAGCAGTTCAATAGTTTGAATAAAAAAAGAAACTTGCTGCTGCACACTCAGAACTTTAGTGAATGCTTATTTATTTGACCAATGTTTCAGCTTAGGCCTTCCTCAGCGTCATTTTTTGTACTCCCTGTTTTAGAAATGCTGACATTTGGCATCCACTCTGCTGTTTCACACCCTGAAACATGACACTACCATTGTCTAATCTTTATACTAACCTTAGTGATAATGTGTGTTTCAGGTGTGGTTCAGGCCTCAGTGGAGATTACCTGTCAGAAGAAGGACACTACTGGGTCGGAGTTGACATCAGCACCGCAATGCTCGGTTAGCCTGACAATGCATTCATAAGCAAGAATGACTCTCAGGAGAATACGTACTTCTACCAAAGTTCTACAATCCTGTAATTAATTCAGACAGTGTAGCTTGTAATGTTAGAACAGTCAGGGAAAGAAATCCAGAAACTGTATTTTGATGGATCTCCTCCAGTTTATGTTCACCCCCTCCACCATCTTTTGTGCTTTTACTGAAGTAGAGTTTGCTCGGTCCTGCTGACAATCAATCAAATGGACAACAAACTGGTGCAGATGGAAACACTGCAAAAATGTGGCTTGATAACACTGATAGATTTATGCACACTATTATACAACTATTATTGCTGTGGATTTGGAATTTGTTAAATATTTTAGTGATTGTAAAGTAGTTTTTTCATCTTTGAATTATGGCTAAACAGTGTGAATATGACTTGAAATTATTTAATGAAAGGGAATAATCTGTAAATCACTGTGATTTATTGTCTTAATAATAATTAATAGGAGTCCGTTGAAAATCATGAAATGTTGTGACATCTCAAAATAACTACGAGTAACTATTATTTCTTATACGTTGTTAGACTTTGTTTATCTAATTTCATGTTCTTTAAAAGGTCAAATATAAATGTTGTTGTACAAACAGATCAGATCAAATTGTTTTCTCCGTTACAGATGTTGCAATAGACAGAGAAGTGGAAGGAGACCTTTTACTGGGGGACATGGGTCAGGGGATGCCTTTCAGACCCGGCACTTTTGATGGCTGTATTAGGTAAGAAACATGCCTTATTTCAATAAAAAAGAAAAAAAAACTGAAACATTTTAGACTATTATTGTGTTTCAATTTCATGTACTGTGTGCTTTCTTCCATCTCAGTATCTCTGCCCTGCAGTGGCTCTGTAATGCTGACAAGAGGACACATAGTCCTCCAAAGAGACTCTATACCTTCTTTAGTACTCTGTACTCCTCTCTGGTAAGGTTTCATCACTTTGTATTTTATTAAATTTGAAAAAAAAAAAAAAAACATTCATATATCCAGATGCTTTATTTTATATTAAACACCTTTACTCACATTTCTTGCATTTTATTTCTTAGTCAAGAGGCTCCCGTGCAGTTTTTCAGCTTTATCCAGAGAACTCAGAACAGGTAAAGAACATAACAGTAGTGGAAAGATGCAATCTGGTGGTAGTTTTCAAAGATGGCGTTACTCACTTGTTGTCTTCGTCTTCTCCCTTTTATAGCTTGAGCTGATCACAGCACAGGCCATGAGAGCTGGTTTCAGTGGAGGCATGGTGGTCGACTACCCCAACAGCAGCAAGGCGAAAAAGTCAGTTCGTTTACAGGAGCTGAGGCTTTTATTTTGACATGTTCAACCACAGCCACCTGCAGTTTGTTCTTTCTTAATGATCTGTGAAATGAGTAACAGTGTACTTGCAAAGCTAATTAGACCAGGAAGACATATTGATTCAACTGCTGGTCACATTAGCCTGTTGTGATAAATTATTACACATTAAAAACGATCTGGTTGATTTACCTTTACCACACACTTTTTTTTTTAGGTTCTTTTTGTGTCTGTTTGCAGGAGTAACAGGAGTCCTTCCCAAAGTAAGAAACATTGCAGTAACATTTTGATCTTGTAAATACCTGCTTTTGACTTTTCTATGAAATGCATCATGACTAAGATTTCTTCTTATTTAGGGTTTGGGATCAGAGACATCAGACAGAGCTGTATCAAATCAAGTCCAGTATTCAGGACAAAGGTAAAGACACATTTACTGTACATTAACATGTGCTTTTTGTTTTTATAAAAGCAATTTAAGTATATAAGTAACTATAAGTGTGTTGTATTTATATAAAGTTATATCTTGAAGAAATAAGTCTTTGTTGAGGGAATGTGATAAGATCAAGCATCGCAAAACTGGTGTGTAAAAATGTTTGACCCTTTGCACCCAGTCAGGTAAAGGGCCAAATGGTGATATATATATATATATATATATACAGTATATATGATGTGTGTGTGTGTGTGCGCTTTATGTTTTCTGATTCAAGTGATTTGTTATTAGCTCCCACATAAGTGCAGAGCTATATGTGTTTGTGTCGTTTCCGAAGCCGCGTTCGCCTTGAACTTTGTCTGGAAGATTTCTCTAAGGCTATTACTCCAATTTTCTTCAAACTTTGCATGATTGTACTTTGGGTCCATGCAGAGGG
>JAPSES010000144.1:19536136-19552539 GCA_029822895.1 Maxillicosta whitleyi
TTGAATCGATCCATCCACAACTATGGGTGTAATTGGAGTGGAATTGGTCCCATGTCACCTGTTAATGTCCGCCCTCTGCGCGTCTCAGGCGGTCTCATCTCCTAAAAAAAAAGCCCCCCAGCACAATGTGGTGTCCATTTCTTGTCTGCCGGGGCTATCTGTGTGTCTGTACTAAGATATTTTGTCATTAAGTGTTTTTTTTGTTTTTTGGAGAGGACTGGTGTGCTCTACATGTCCACATCTTTGCTCACATCTTACATCCTGTGATTAATGAAATAAAAAACCTGAACCTTTGACAGGTGTAATGAACACATCATGCAGCTGATCTGTGGTCATGTCACTGCTTTTGAAGCTACAATTTGAAGATGACAGAAAGAGCAGATTCATTAATTATCTTCCACAGGAATGCCAGTTTTGAGATCAGAGGCAAATGTGTGTGTGTGTGTGCGTGCGTGCATGTGCGTGTGCATGCGCGTTTGTGTGGGTGTGGTGGTAAAGTAGCCATTGTCAGATCTATGTAATTGGCAATTAAGCTGAGGAGAGGGGAAATAATTTACAGCTCCTCTGTTTTCGGTGAAGATCTAGATATGAATTGGTCTCAAGGGAGACAACCCAGCCATGCCAACTCTGTGTGCGTTTGTGAGAGAGAAGTGTGTCTCTCAGCCTGCCATGAAGCCTCCACACTGAGCTGACGATGCAGTTGTGAGAGTGATAGAGGAGAAGCCAAAATCCTCCTCAACAGCTTCATAAAAGCAGTATTCACACGAAAATGTTGAGAGTCGACAGAAGTGTGATCATGTTTTTCATTGCTGCGTCAGCCACACCAATTTCAGGCAGTCCAGACCGAATAAAGCTGAAGTGAATTAATCTGGCTCACGCTGTGATTTCCCATCAGCCCTTGGCTAATATTGTTTTCCATTTACAGCCCCAAGATAATGCCAGTTCTCCAGTTTCATGTAAACATCTCTGACAGTTTATGATACATGTGGTTGTGTTGCTTGACATAGAAATCACAGCAGCTGCAGCCGTGGACCGCTCTATTGATTTACTTACAGATTCATCAATAGTGTGCAAAATATCTGTATTTAGTTCC
The DNA here is from genome assembly GCA_029822895.1 of Maxillicosta whitleyi. NCBI lineage: Eukaryota > Metazoa > Chordata > Actinopteri > Perciformes > Neosebastidae > Maxillicosta > Maxillicosta whitleyi. The sequence goes on from JAPSES010000144.1 coordinate 19,537,230, forward strand.
CACAACTACAAGTAATGTATTGGAATTAATTATGTCTGATAAAGAGTCGAACACCAACATGTTTCTAATGCGCAATGATAAAGAAGTGAGAAAAGCAGTAACTGTATGTGAAGGAGATGATGAATCTATATCTATTTGCATATTTTACATATGGACATGCCACACACATTGAATGTGGCGGCCTGTTTCCTACCCATCACTATCTGAACATGCAGAAAAACACCAAACACTGCAGACAAGGTGCAATGTGCTGACATATCATTGTTCTAGGGAGTTGAACCGGCAACTCTACAGTCAAAACCTTCTTGGCTGTGGTTACCCCCCCATGTGTTCAGTGTGTAAAAAGTAAAAATGAGGTAGAATTACAATCTTCATTCTGAAACTATCCTTTTTCTGTCTTTAAAATACATATTTTATTATATCTAAAATTAATATTAGCTTAGTAGGGTCATTTTGACAGTGTCGTGTACTTATTTCATGACAGAATCTGTACAATTTTACTAAAAAGAAGATCATGTGACACCTAACATTGTAAAATCACACAGTCTATCTTGGAGGTAAATGTGGCCCGAATCCTATTATTTATTTATTTATTTTTCCCCCATATGTGATGTGTATTTGTTAAAGACAGGTTAAACAGCACTAATCTGACAGAAGCCACTTTCGCACATCCTAAATCTGATACGTATCTAATATTTTGCAATGTGACTTCAGATTGAATGGCCAGATCGCATTTATCCAACTTTTATGTCATTGAAATGTGGCAAACATAATAATTCTGTGTCCCAGGAGGAGTGTTAGTTTTATAAAACGTGCCTGCCTGCCTGGTCACATATTATGTCAGGATGTCTTTTATACATGCGGGTCACTCTAGGATCACTTTCAATTTATACTGAAAACTGATAGAAGTTGCATTTAATGTGTAATATGAATGAGCGCACACAAAAATCAGATTTAAGCAAAAAAAATCTGAATTTTGCATTAAGACCAGCTGTCTGAGCGTAGCCTTAGAATGAACCGTTTATATAGAGAAGCAGGTCACCTTGTCACAATCTGCCACATTGCACTGTTCCTACAGTCAGTCACAGTGGGCTTCCTCTTCTACTTGTCTTCATTTCATTGACAGGTACATTGTAAACACCTACTATGTTGGAGTTTGGACTAGAGTTAATGTCCCTATGCCTGACAGTTTTCTGGCGTCATTGTGCAAAAATTACATAATTATCTTTCAGCTAGCGAAATAAAAATGGTTTGACAGCAAACAAGAATCCTACCCAGATCTGTAGACTCTGTTGGACTCTGATAGATTTTTTCAGGCAGGTGAGGGCTGTGTTTATGATAACAGAGCATTTTCACACCAGATAGTTTGTACCGAGGTCTACATGGAGGTTCATGGTTTTGTAATGTTAAACACATTTTATCCCCTTATTTCAACCTTCACAGTGTAGTCTTGCCTCTGACTTCAGCTCCTGCAACTTTAACAGAAAGGCAAACTGTAGGTGACGATGGGGGGGTTCAGGTGGTTGCATTCTCATATCACTAAAGCCCTTTCCTCATTAACCCATAAACACCCAGTGGTGACCAAAACCATCTACTGATCTAAGATGTTTAATCATTTCTGATGCACTAATCCTACTAATACATGTAAATAATTGATGTAAAATACAGTTTATCATCTTTTCATGGTCATCAGATATGACCCATTTGGATGTTCAGAGGCTCCGTAATGAACGTGGAAACACCGTCATCTTCTACAACATTGATTCACCAGTAAAACCCATGGAGTTGGATCAATGACAGTGGATGGATACACTTGATTTATGTTCACTTAAAGATATATATTACTAAAAAAAAGTCACTTTCTCTTCAGTTTTCTCTGTTTTTGATATAATAACCCTCAACTTTAATCTGAGTTTTTATGGACACCTACATCATTAATACATTAAATATTAGGAAAATACCTGATTTATACTTAAAAATGCAAAATACAGTGCATAATATTAGAATAAATAGTGTTAAATCAGGCAAGAAAATAATACATACGTAAATATATGAAATACACAAGACTTTGACAGGAGACAGATGAATGATTAGCACATGTGACATGCATGAAAAGAGAATGAGTCAACATCTGATAAGTCTGTAAGAAGGAGCACAGTGGCTCCCAGATCCTCCAAATTCTCATCCTCATTTGTCCGATGAGTCAGCTTCTCAAGAGGAATAAGAGCTGATATTTGTTATAACCACATAAGGACCTGTGGAGCAGACCACTATTACAGGATGTACTTTTTGTCCAGAAATAAGAATTATTAACAAAGGTTTGGTATCTGTATTGGAAAGAGAGTCTGGAGGCCGGTTTAGATTTTAGAGTATTTCTATGACTGCCTTATAAGGGGTTTAGGGAACTTAAGTTTATAGCATAACTTCGATTTCATGACGTACTAAAGCCTTTGCATCTGATAGGTCCAATATTAGTTCATGGTATCCACAGTTTAAAAAGCAATGAAATTAATGATTTGTTGGAGGCATGATTTGCATTTTAATGTGTGGAGAATTTTCTTAAAAATAGCAAAAATAGAAAAAAAAAATGTTATTGTAGTCAGGGTATACATTTCACACACGACCTTTAAAAGCAGACATTTGTTGCATGTACATTGAGCTGCTCTTTTAAAATACCTGTATATCATCCTCCTTCTTATTAGAAGGGTATTAGACCTTCACTGAGCACACATGATATTCTGCTCTGTATGCTCCCCCATTCTGTGTAGGAATCTCCATGACATTATGTGCCTGTGATGCTGTGGAGGCTGGCAGATCTGTACTGTGGTGTGTTTATTACTGTTTAGCAGAGCGAAGGGTGATTTAACATGAAACAGTCATGATTCTGTACACGGTGTATGAGATGAGTGACAGTTTAATCCATTACTGATAATGTCATGACCATGAACCTTCCTGCAGCTGCTGGAACATTTTGTTGTTTTGTCATTGGTTTTCACCTTTGATTGGAGAGTTGGAGACGAGACAGCAGCATGGTCATTGGGATGTGCTTAGTTTAACAAATTTTGAAGGAGGTTTACTAGATTTTAGGGCTTTTTACTAATATTCTAGTCTTGTAAACTCGTCCTATGCAAGAGGGCAAAATAAAGACAGCAGAAACACCTGTGGGGGAACTCTATCTGAGATATCAGAGGTCTAAACCAGGGCTACAATAGGGATGCACCGATACTTGATACATGTATCGGTCTGATACTGAGTGCATGTACTAATACTCATAGTCGTAAAACTGCTTGGATACAAACACACCACTTAGATGAAGTAATAGGAGTAATATCGGCAGTATTCACAAATAAACAACGGTGACAAAAGTAACGCTAATAGCAAGTTACATTAAACACAGATGGATATGGATGGGGTGTGTTGTCCATCCTCTGTGTACATTGTGTATGTAAATCTGTCCATTTTCTAGGAACCTGTGGATGCATACCCAGAGCCATGTAAAGATCATCATATTATCTTATATATAAGGCTGTGTGCAAACCCAGACGGAGATGCAGTACCACCAGGAATCATGGAGGTAGTGGATATTTTCAAATATCGACTATGTGAGTTCATGAAAAACTACCGACATATTGAAGACAACTACCCTAATCAGTATTAACATTAGTATCCACATTAGAATCGTCGCCACATTTGTTATTACTGACTTTCTTCTTCTTTTCAAAAAACTTGACACTTCTTCCTGGCCTTTGTCCAGTATGGTTAATTAGCAGCTGCACCCTCTGGTGGATTGATTGAGAAACACTCATTCCAACGTATTAAATGTCAGTAGCAGAACTTTGTTCCAGTCAGACCAAGGACAATGACAATAAAGCAGTTTTTCAAAAGTAGGAACTGTAATGGGATTATTATGTACTCATATCAGTACTCGGTATTGGCAAGCAATCGAATATAAGTATTTATATTATGCATCCATCCATCCACCCACCCATCCATCCATCCATCCACCCATCCATCTTCTGCCTTATCTGGGGTCAGGTCACGGGGGCAGCTGCCTAAGCAGGGAGTCCCAGACTTCCCTCTCCCTGGCCTCTTCTTTCAGCTTATCCGGCGATATCCCGAGGCATTCCCATAGACATAGTCTCTCCAGCGTGTCCTGGGTCTTCCCCAGGGCCTCCTGCCAGTGGGACGTGCCCGGAATACCTCACCAGGGAGGCGTCCAGGGGGCATCCTAAGCAGATGCTCAAGCCACCTCATCTGGCTTCTCTCAACGTGAAGGACCAGCGGTTCTACTCTGAGCCCCTCCCAGATGACCGAGCTTCTCACCCTATCTCTAAGGGAGAGCCCAGGCACCCTGCCGTTTATATTAGTATTATTTATATTTATACTTGGAAAAAAGTGGGATTGGTGCATCCCTGACTTAGTAATATAATTTCATAGCGTTTACCCTCATGAGAAATCACTAACATTGTAGTGGAAAGTAACACTGCAGTGTCACTACAACAGTCATATTCATGTCCATAGGTAAACTGGGATGCCTTCTAAATGACCTCTGGGACTCAGACTTACCATATGTTTGGATATTTGTTCACAGCTGCACCTCAACATGATGCAAATGTACTTTAAGTCTGACATCAACAACAAAACAGCAAAGCCCTGCAGAGCTCAATGTGAATGAACCAAACACGTTAATGGTCAGAGAATCCAGATAATTGCCATAAACAGACTTAAATAGACCCACTATGATGATTGCATGATTGCCCTATACTTCAATGATGTACAATTAAAAGAAGAGGATGTACAAATGTAAAAAATGAACACCAGATGTCTACGTGCTGAGCAAGTGTTCAATCAGTAGAACATTCAGGTCTAGTTCAGCCTTAAAATTGGAAAATAATAGTGGTTTCACATTTATTGTGTTAACTTTTTATATCTGATGATATTAAATGTTTTATTTTTATCATTTATGGTCATACCCTCATGTGGATCAAGGAAATTGAGGCTGTTATGATCAGGCAATTTTACTCAACAAGTAATTGCCATATGATTGGATTCTCTTTCTTTGTTGGCAATTAAATTTATGATGTTGATGTTAGTATCGACTGACGCTCATCAAATTCAGTCAGTCAAACATGAGAAGGTGTTTCAACAAAAACAGTAAACGGTGCTAATTCTTTACTCAGGTTCCTTAAATAATAATTGAACCAAGAGGTGCAGTGAAGTAATGGTGTTAAAAACAGCTCCTGTAAACAAATGATATGGGAATAATGATTGAATTATCACATGATTTTCTAGTTCATCCAGCTGTGTTTCATACAGGTGAATGGAAATGATGGTAACGACAAAGCAGCTGAAATAATTACGATCAGATATTCAAGTAGTAATTATGACAGGCCTAATTGCAAGTGAGCACCTGGTGGTCGCCGTTACCAACGAGGACCATGGAGACTCAGCTAAAAATGGGTATCTGCCGCCATATGGTCCCACCACGCATCTAGGTGGTCTCTAGAGAAATTTGAGCATAAGTGGGATATCTGAGTATTTCTTTTTCCCTCTTCTGCTGCCAAAATAATCCAGACATGGAGTTAAAAATGGATGGATTGATGAAGGGATGAGTTTGTTTTCACTTGACTGATTGAATATTTCTGTCTGCTTTAAATATCCAATGGGTTGGCGCTCATTTACATGACAGTTACCAAACAGATCACTGTAAGATGAAGAAAGATTTAGTAGATTATTTACACAAAACTCATCAGTAACATTCACAGCCAAGTTACCTCGTCTTGACAACTCTCTCTACTGCCACCAGCCTATTAAAAGCATAAGCTGACCCAAAACACAAATACACGCAAAGCCAACTGGAGTGTTAGATTTTAAAGTGTGCATTTGTTAAATTTAGATGAGTTTATTGTTAATTTCGTTCATCTTGGCATTAGTTTTTGGATTTGAAGATATTTTTATGATAGTGTTAAAATATTTGCTTTGTGCTGACTTTAGCCAACTGTAAAATATGCGCAATAATATAACTATGGATGAAAAAGGCCATTATGTAAGCATTAATATTGCAATACAAACAGTTGAGCAACAAGATGAGAGCTGTGCTTTACAGGTTTTTTCACTTATGTGTTTTTCAGCGAATTACATTGCCAGGTTACTCACCCATGTGCTTGCGTGTCATTTTGGCAGGAAATTGAGTTTTACTGATATTTGTATGTGAGTGTAGGTTTTGCTCCAACACTGCCCATATGCACATAAAGCTCCTTTATGAGCTCAACACCTGCCTAAGGCTCTACTGTTCCAGCAGCTCATTAGCCGACTGCCTAAAGCTGCCAGTCTCCATAACTAAAGTGGTCATACGCCCTCTTCCCTCCCTCACCTCGTCCCATCACTCCCAGTCGACCCAGTAGTCATTCAGTGACAGATGGCACAGATATGACACGTTTGTCAGCTTTCCTTAAGCTCTGGAACCTAAGGGGAAACATACTGATGAGGTTATTACAGATTTCACCCACCACAGGGACTGCTATCAATCAAATGGGATTGTTTATCATTTTGAGACAGCAAGTTATTCATTTAGAGCGGTTTTATGAGCGCCGGACCTGTAATGGGTCATTTCGCCTTCATCTCCCCCTCGTTGTTTCCTGGCATTTTATCAGCTGCGTCTTTCCTTCTGTCTTGTCTTTTGATTGACCATATCTGGCACTTTTCTTATCTCCGTCTCTTTAATAATAACCCTCTTTTTCCTCTCATCCTCTCAGTAATAGTGAGTTCCTCCATTATTTGCTCTTTGCTCTTTTCCTATCAGTGATTTATCAGATGGCTTCCTGTCCTCCCCTACATTTTCTTCTCCTTTCGCCCTCCTGTCTTCTCTGTACAGCCTTGTTAGTCTGTGCTGGTATTGGCTCAGGCAGCTCTGTGTGTGTGTATGCGGCGGGGGTACTCACTGTCACTGCCTGTTTGGTGTTGAAGTGACACATTAACTAATAGGATGGATGTGGAGCAAAGACTCAGAGGCTGTGTGTGTCTTTCACTCTCTTGTTTCATCTCTTCTTTCTGTTATCGTCCTCTCTTGTTTGTATCCCCCCTGCCCTTCATCCCATTTTATTCCATGTCTTTACCTTTATTTATTTTGTCCTTGACTTGATCCCGGCTGTTGGCACTTCTTCAGTGACACAAAGATGACGAAGAAGGGAAAAAAAAATGGAACACTCATGTTTCGGTTGAAGCCAGCGGGTCAGAGGTTTTATTTGTACTTGTTACAAACCACAAGCTTCTGTAAACTCTGGGATGTGTGGAGAACAGATAGACATATTCACAAAACCACAGTGTCTCATGTTAGCACACAGTAGTTTTATGTCACAGTAGGTCTGTTTGCTCTGTAAATTCTTGTATAAAAAAGTATTTCAGCACATTTTTGAGTTCTTTTTCTTTTATTTGGGATTTCCTTGCAAACAGAAAAACAACCATGTCATTTAAAAACAAAGACCTGAAAGAGTAAAACTAACATTTGCTCACAATAGAGGTTTTGAGGCTTCAAATAACAGCAATAGTGCTCTCAGAATAAAGTACAAATACAAGTACAAATGTCTGATAAGCATGCCAACATCAATATACTGGAATTTAAGGTTTACCTAGACACATTTTAGGGAATCCTTTAATCCAGATCATTTCTGTTTCTGAGGCTGGGAGATCCCACAGAAGAAATCATATTCAGATTTAGATTGTATTATCAAACCTCTACCAGGGGACACGTTTCCACCCCTGTATGATATACACCACCTCATACATACTTTTTGTAGCTGTACTATTTAGATATAGTCATGCTGGTTTGGCACAGTGTTGTATGTTTAGTTCCCAGTGCTGGTCAGTGTGGGCCTTTCCATGTGGAGTTTGCATGTTCTCGTGTTTGTGTGGGTGCTCTCCGGGATCTTCCTCCCACCATCCCGACACCTTAAAACATAGCGGTGGTGAGAGTGAAGAAGTGTTGCTCACTCACCATCTTTGTAGAATGATTTTCAGCATCGTTGAAAGGTATGAAAAAATTACGCAATAATTGTTTTTTTCAACACGATTGACCAGATAGTTACTTTTGATTGATTTATTTTACTTTGATTTGTTTTTCCAAGTTTACTTTTTTTCTATTTAGATAGTTGGGGCACTCAGTATTGTATTGTGTGCCTCAAGGATTTAACATGCAACTCATGAATTCTGGAGACGCAAACAATCCTAGACCAAACGTACACAAACACAGGTGTATCAGCCAGGATGAAAATATTTAAAGTGGAAAATATTTGGATCCGTTCCATTTCAGTGGTTTGGAGATGAGTGCAAATTTTGAACTGCAAAATACAGTTTGACATCTGGCCTGACTGTGTGCCCTGATCATCCTGGTGTAGAGTTCAATCATTTTATTTAAATGGACTGCACTTATATAGTTCTTTTCTACACCTTGGTACTCAAAGTGCTTTACAAAGCCTCACATTCACACACACACTCATACACCAGTAGGCGGCTACTATACTAATGTACCATGCAAGGCACTACCATGCCAGACCCTACTGGGAGCAATTTAGGGTTCAAGGACACTTTGACATGTGGACCACCACCCCTTTGGTCATTGGACAACCCGCTCTACCAACTGAGCCACAGCCACCCATAAATTTAAAAGATTAAAAACTGATATCCACATCCCTGTCAGGAAGACTCTACCACTGACACAAACAATAGAAAATGGTCTTCACAAGGCAGTCATTCCATCAGTGTGCATCTCCAGATCATCTGATCACCTGGGACCAGGATAACAGGTTGTACTGTGGTAATGGTGGATTTACACCCCCCCTCCCATTTGAGGGTCAGCAGAAACAAAAATTGCTGCTTTGATAGAGAATTGAACCCCAGTCTTCTGTGTTACAGTCCAAAGCATTACCTATTGAAGGAAATCTCCTTTGGTCTAAAGGCTGACCCATTAGCTATCGGATTGTTTTGCTACTGTCTGGGGTGTGACGTTTATGTCAAAGTTTCAGGGTTAATGAAGATTACTGTGTATATTGTGTTGTGAAATATGACCGTAATTCACAATATGTTCTTATGTTCTGTACACAAAGCAAGAAGGAATATGACAATATGGAATATATATATAAACAGGTGTATCAAATCATTTTGGTTCGTGGCCTTTGATACAATATGAAGGTGTATAACAGAGGCACAGAATCCAGGTCAGATGTTCAGATGTTAAGTAAACATGTTAAGTTACACTTTCGGTAATGAACAAATCTTCCCTCACATATTTATAAATTATTACAGTAACACAATCAGCTATCTGTCCAATGACAATGTAATAAAAGATTGGGTGGTGTGTTTTCCATAGTTTGTAAGTTACCACCTAAGCAAATGTTTCATATCATTCCACCGGACAAACATTACAGTGATGGATACATTTCAGCTGCAAAAGGTTCTTTAACTCCAACTGGTGCAGGTCATGTGGTCTGATGAGTCCAGATTGACCATGTTCCAGAATGATAGGAATATCATTGGTGTCATAGTGTTGCTTCAGTCGATCAGGTTTTGGTCCAACTGATGACCTGAGTATAAATTGCTGGATTTTTTCTTCCCTGGGAGGATGTTCACATGTCAGACTCCAATCCTTTACCCTATTGAGAGTCTCTGAGACAAGTTGGAGACTTGAAACAGAGGTCTGACTCCCATTGTCAATACAAGTATTACTATTGTAAGGTAACTTTGGATGAAAAAAATTCTGTGACATGTATTGTGACATTGCATAAGCATTGTGTGGCATAAAAGATGGCGTGATAAATGTGTGCCGTAATAAAACAGAACAGAATATTAGATTTTTTGACTTTTTTTTTTTTTTTTACTAGGTTGTGTATTATTGTCTTATTTTATTATGCTTGTCTCTTGCTGTCTGTGGTCCACATCATTTGCTAAATATGATTCATACTGGGGTTTTTCTTTGTTTTTTTTTTTGTTTTTTTTTTACTGCAAACCAAGTCTGCATGACAGTACCAAATAATGCAACCTGAACCTGTTTCAGGATTTGTCTTGTTATTGTCCTGTGCTGTTATACAGATTCATGTATTATAGTCTGACACCTAGATGGTTCATAATTACTTTAATGATCCGTGAAATGAGTGTGACTGATCTGGCATATCAGCAGGGATTTGTCTGTCTTTTCCAATGAGGTAAAATTTGTGATGATATTGAAAACTGGCTGGCTGTGAATAGTTATTTTTTGAAGCATATTAATAGAAATTCCACTGAACCATCATGCACTAGTGAGATACACGCTTGTATTTTTGATAGATAAATGTCTTTAAATCACTCTGAGTGGCATATCTGGAATGGTTTCCTAAAGCTGTACTGTTGACTGTTTTTGTGGCACCGACCATGGAGCAAAATCCTGTTGCTTCTCATACAGAGCAGCAGTTCCTGAGGGAGTCAGTTAATGGAGATCCTAATGACAAATAAAGTCAATTCTGTAATCAAACTTTCCCTATTTGTTGTGGGAGAATTAGCTGCAGGTCATCTTTGTTAGTGCTGCTGAAATCAAATTTGTAATGCACCGACCTCCTATAATCGATGCAGCAGAGTTGTTCCTTAGCAGTGGTGGCATACAGATAATGTCATTATAAGACGCGTGTTTCACATTAAGACTTTTAACCATAATTTAAACAACCGCATGAACTGTCATTGACCTCGTTAGGCTCTAAGTAGCTCTTTCTGTCTTTGTTAAGCGATATTATTGGATAATAATTTTACTAGTATGCAGAATTTTGTCAGCTTGAGGCCTTCACCCAGTCTTCAATATTCAGCATTTTTTAATAAGTTTCATCTCTGAATGATGCATATTTTCTGGTTTGAGCATAAGAAAATAAAAAATAATCTAAATGGTTTTTCTGAGATTAAAAAAAAGCTATAATTTAGGCAGTGTTTGTAGAAAATCACAGTCAAAAACTGTTTTTTTTCCCCTCCAGTTAACATAAAAACATTTTAGTGGCTCATTCATCTACTTCACTCTTGCTTTATTTATGTCACTGTATGAAATGAGCTGATATTGTTCATTTTTCTTGACAGTCTTCTTCACTGTCTTCAGTAAAAATAGATGTAGATGTCATATTAAATTCATGACAAATGTGAGATTTTGACACTATATGATTGTCAAGTCTGATTGTCAAGTCTTGGTGCTGTAAAACATATAAATGTGGCCCATGGGATGAATTTGCAAAGTGCAAGAATTACACAGTAAAAGCTGTTGAACTCATTTTAGTTCAGATACAGACCATTATGATCACATGTGATCTTTGCAAACTCCACCCTACCCAAGAGACTACCTACAACCCAAGTCAATGACTGTGCTGAAAGGTATATTTAACAGCTGGTCCTAATAAGAATTCTGAAATCAAGTAAAATAATAATAGTATAATAAAAAATACAAAGACATTTCTTCTCGGTTTGATACTATTACAATGTGCCTATAAATATTGACAACTTCACCTTTTTGACATTGTTTTAATGCAAAACATATCATAAAGTTATGAAAATATTTACAGTACATTTACAAAATATCCAGTAACAATGAAATGTGAATAACCTGAACAAATATGAACAACCTGAAACATCTAAAGAAAATTAAGCACAACTTTAACTTTTTTTTTTCCCTGTTACTAAGTGTTTAGTGTCTTTGTAGATCCGCTCCATAATGAACATGTATAAATGAGAAGTTGAAACATAATATTGTTAAAATTGTAGTTATTTTTCAGGAGAAATTTCAGTATTTTCATAGTTTAATGGGGTTTTCTTCACTAAAACACAGACATTTTGAGTTGTCATTATTTATACATTATTATGCTATTATTTTATATGTTATTATTTTACTGGTCTAGCCCCCTTGAGATCAAAATGGGCTGAATGTGGTAGCCCCTGAAAGAAAATGAATTTGAAACCTGTATTAATGCATTCAAATGGCAGCAGAGCCTGCATGTTTATTTACTATATCCTTATTCCTAAGTAATACAACAGTTTGGATTCAGGAAGGACTTTTTTTTTTTTTTTTTACTTGAATACAGTGATTAGTACAATTTTCCATGTATAAACTGTAGTTGATTGCAGTTTTACATAACAGTTTAATCACCTGGACTGTTTACCGCAGTGCGTCGCCTCACTTATTGCTTCGCTGTGTGTGACATAAATCATGGCTTAATTTACCCTCCCCTGAGCGCAACAGCATATAAACAACTGACAAATGAAACACAAAATATGAAGATGTGACACACCACACAAAGCTTTATTTTTTTTTATCAGCTCATCCACTAATGTCAGTTTACTAATGTGCTAACGATAGTGTTAAACTTTTTTTTTTCTCATTTGTTGAAGAATTGTTACTTCAGCTTCATCCATTTCTGCCCTTTAACATCACATTAAGTGGTAGAGTGACAAGTGGATGTGTTTATGGACACAATACTGCAGAAGATTGAATACAGAGAAATGAACAGAAGTGGACCCGGAAACAGGGTGTTGCATTTTAACAAATGTCGCTGCACTGTACACTGAATATCCTCTCATTTTTGATCTAATGATAAGAAATTGCTTTGTTGATGTCACTGCGCTCTGTGTGATTACATCGCATGAGAACCAGACAAATCTCGGAGACAGTATTTCATGTGTTCTGGTCGATGCACCTGGTCTCTCATTCCATCTAAAGTGTGGCGGTCCAGTTAACACACATGGTGTGGGTTTGATACAATGACAGAGTGCCATTGAGGCTTGTCTCTAAATAACCAAAATGGACACCACTGACGGGGAGCAGGATTTTGGGTCTTTTTTCTATAACTCCATGTATGTCACAGTCTGTTGGATGGAGTGGCTGCAAGTCTGTCCAGGCTTGGAACTGAAAATGAACTGACACGTTCCAGATGAATTCACACTTTAAAGACCAAAGGATAATAAGTTAATCTAAGAAATGAAGGGCACATGTATCAGTGAGTGCTAAAATAATATGCACGTGTGCTCCTTTTTCTCATTTTATTTTCTGATGATTTATTAGCCTCTCTCTGCATTTCCTGTCCCATATCTCAGCCGTTTTGCTCTCCTGCTACCCTGATTGTTTTTTTCTCGACACATCCTTGACATCCGTCTCACTCTCTGTTACAGTTTTCCCATATCTACTGTATGATTGTGTTAGTGGCCTATTGGTGCTGTCATAATCCTTCATGGTCAGCGAGTTAGAGTAAGGCGCTCTGAATATATTCCACAGGGGGAGAAAGAGACGAGACTGGAGGTGGAAAAAGCCATGGCAGAAGAAGTGGCAGCACATCACTTTTCTTTGCCTGTGATCTGTCATTAAAGCTTATTTAAAGCTGCATGATATTTTTGCACCCACTCCTCCATCTCTGAACACTGGTTGTCCACCTGCAGCTGCATAAATGCACACCCAGGGCAGCTGCTCTGAACAGACACATTTTTGCACAGCAACATTTTGGTTATGTATTTATATCCAAACCCATCAACCAAAGTGGAAGTTCTGTATTTAGTCAAAAGGTCAGACGTCTCCTCTGCATCCCTGCGGCAGGAGGAGTTCTCACTGTGAGAATTGGCAGCTGCAGACATCTGAATTCTAGCTTGGAAGTGTTCACAATTGATTTATGCACAGATGTACTATCATCTCATAAGTCATTACTTAACCTTTTATACTGTGTCAGCTTGTAAATTTGTTTGGGCATGTTTAAATGGCATCACTTTGATGATTCCACTGTTAAAGGTCAGACATTTGTGAGAGACAAAATGATGAAAGGCAGGAAAAGTTGATAAAATCTGGCATATGGACTGAGGAGGAATAGACTTAATAAGATCATAAGCATGAGTTTATTAGTTAGTACAACATACTTATATAAAGAACATGCAGCGAAATGACATGAGGTTTTATTTTTCAAGCGTAACAGCATATAAACTACGTGTTTCCCTAAAAATTGAGTATTGTGGTGGTCTTAAAAATGAGGATGGTACAAAAAAGAAGACGTGAAGATGAGTGAGACAAAGGTAACACAGAGTGTGTGTTGTGTGGGCCAGCTGTTGTCGGATTGGAGGAGGAGGAGGAGGCGGCGAGAGGATGATGGACAGGGAGAATGAGAAAGAAAAGGGAAGATGATTAAAGGGGGAGGACATTGAGGAGGATTGTTAGGAAAAGGAAATTGTTGCACATGCACACTTTGACTCTGTGCTGCTTCAGTGGGAATACTTCAGCTCTGCTCCCACCCACACTGTTCTTCATTATGAATGTGTTGAACCCTGCACATCCTGCTAACCTCGTCTAGATCTGTTTTTACTAGAATGGCACTAAATATATGCTTGTTGGCATTAAATGAAAACAGAAATGAGCATCAAACCATATAATACCGATCCTTACCATGTAGTTTTTTTTAAAGCTTTTATCTGTTTTATCTATTTATCTGTTTTTTTATTTTTATTTTTTAGCTCATGTCTATACTTTTATTGCTTCCCCCGCTGTAATGCTTTTAATGTTTTATGTAAAACACTTTGAATCGTCTTGTACATGAAAGGTGCTATATAAATAAACCTGCCTTGCATAGTGGCAGAGTTGTTTGTAGGTAATTGAATTTTATGATATAATTATTGATCGATTTTCACCATACAAAAAAGGGTACATAAGGATTTTCAAATTGTTGGTGTTTCAACAATATGATGCAGTGGTTTTATGTGCACAGCATCATGATCCACTTGTGTATTCCGGAGTGTTTAGTTTCACGTGGGATTTATCCTAAGTCCTTTAAATGCGAATGAATCTGTCTAAAGTGGGCTTGGCTTAGAGACCATGAGATGACATATGGAGTGATAAGTCTACGCATCTCACTGGGGTATTATTATTATTGTTGAAACTTGATGCTAAAGATAGCAGCCATTTTTTCTAACTGAAAGTTCCTCATTTATGCATGTACCAAAATTTTCAGGTTTCAGGTTTACGTTCCTATGAGGAGACCCTCTGCACATCCACAGCAGAGTCACCCGTTCACCCCACTTGTGACTTTCCACTCAGCTTTTGACTTTACATCGTGGCGTTGTTACAGATTTCAGAGATTCAACACATCTAAAACTTACATAATAAATTATATAAATGATGAACAGGGGAATATCTGATGTTGTTTGCAGTTGTCGGTGTCCTTTCATCAGTATCAAGACTTTTTTTTAATATTATTATTATCCTCTAAGGCAGGGGTGTCAAACTCCAGTCCTCGAGGGCCGGTATCCTGCATGTTTTCGATATTCCCCTCTTCCAGAACAC
>JAPSES010000144.1:19583292-19596739 GCA_029822895.1 Maxillicosta whitleyi
CATATACATACATACATACATACACATATACATACATACATTTTTTTTAAAAACTGGGGCATTAATATTTCAAATATAGCTCCTAATTCAGATTCACATTTGTTTATTTGTCATATGCAGTTCAACAATGCAATGAAATGCATTGTTGCAAGAAAAAACAATCACCTCATAATACTCATAAAATTCATAATTCACAGTTTTACAGAAAGAATAAAAATATAGGAAAACGTATTCTAATTTACATTTTCTAAAAGTAAGACTATGAAAATTAACAAGATGAGTTGTGTATATAAATAAATAAATAAATTAGGGGGTGGTTGTTGAGTTAGAACATTTATTTTTTGTTCTGGTTTACATTCAGTTTAAATGGTCCAGCCTGAAATTAACAACACATGTAGGGATAAAAGTGGTTTGGGTCTTCTGAGCACCGGGATTTAATTTTTTAAATTTAATTTTTTAAAGTTATTTACTTATTTTTTTAATCGGGTGGCAAAGAAGCTGATTTCTACGTGCATGAATTTGAGGCAAAAATGGTGAATAGATCCGCATCAAACTCATAATACATTTATAATTTCAATTGTCCTGTGTAAATATTAGGTTACAGTGCTACATAGGCCATTTGATCATTTTAGTCACAATAATGAACTATGGAAAAGCAGCCACTATACACAGTGTTTTGGTCAATTCAGTCCTGTACCATCTGACAGATATCAGCCAGAAAATGGATAATCTGAAATAGATATTTTAAAAGCCTATTTGCGGGAAGGTTGCTATTCAAAACTGACATTTACAGTAGAGTGCAGACATGAAATCTAATGTGTAAAAAATTTAAAACAAGGAAAATTAATGAAAATAGTCAGACTAGTGTCATATCACAATATAATTATAATAATAATTATTATTATTATTATTATTAGTAGTAGTAGTAGTAGTAGTAGTAGTAGTAATAGTAGTAGTAGTAATAGTAGTAGTAGTAGTAATAGTAATAGCAGTAGTAGTAGTAATAGTAGTAGTAGTAGTAGTAATAGTAGTAGTACTGAAACAGCCTGTGTTTGCAGTCGCAACATGCTACCGCTAGGTGGCGATAAACTCCTGAAGTATATGTGTAACAACATGGAAAAACAACGAGGAAGAGGAAAGAATTGACAGACAAAATGGCTGTGGGTAGAAGCTAGCCGCCTGGCTAATGTAAACATCAAGTCATTATCGACTGGAGCAGGAGCGACGATAACTTTTACCGATAACGTTTCACACTGCTAATGAGCGTGTATGTAGACATAAAAATCTAATATTTAGCCTAGAGTATCTTCGTTGTCATGTCGTTAATCTATCTCCTTGTCTTAGCTAGCCAGGCTAGCTCAGTAATTAGCTGTGAGGATTTGTAGCTAGTCGTAGGTTATGTAGGTTGTTGGTTTCGCATTTTTTTACTTTGAGGAGCCGCTATCGAGGTTTAAATTACAAGCTAGGGATATCATTTCAGACTGACATACTACAAGAATATATTAGTAACATTTGGTATTTGGTGGGATTTAGTAGAGTTATTGCTCTGTCACTTGACTGCTGCTTGCTATGTGTACATGCTAACATATCGGTAGGTCAAAAGTACATTTCTTCTGCCTAGTTTACTCAACCTCGATGAAGAGGTCAAGCTAAGCTCTTTATATGGTGTTACCTTTTCACGCGTTTTTTTTAACGTGGAAGTGTACGCGGATAACTTTGGTCTAAACTCATAAATGTACGACTTGGACAGAAGTTGTGTGAAGGCTTGGCGATCAAATCCATTAATCAGCAGTAACATCCGTGTAAATACGACAACATGCACATTTGGAATTGCATTTTGTTGTTAAATAAATATTGTATCCCCCCGTATAGTCTTCCTGACTTGGTGAAGGATGATGAGCCAGAGGTCTGAACGGCGCGGGATCCATCTGGACCAATCGGAGCTGCTTTGCAAGAAAGGATGTGGTTATTATGGTAACACAGCTTGGCAAGGCCTGTGCTCAAAGTGCTGGCGAGAGGAGAACCAGCGAGAAAGACAAAAACAGATTCAAGAAGACTGGGCACTTGCTGAGAGGTTAGCCTGTGTGTAATCTTTGTAAACAGAAAGGCAGTGTGTGTGTTGTGTTCTCTTACCTCTTTATCTAGTTCTTGGTATTTATTTTGCCCGTCTGTCCACCTGAAAACTATCGCACTGTGGCTACATCCTTATTCTCCTTTCCAGGCTGCAAAGAGAGGAAGAGGAAGCTTATGCAAGCAGACATCAGAGAGCCCAGTCACAGCCGACTATAACACCCTTCAGCAAGTTTGAGGAACGAAAAACAAAGGAAAAGTCCAGCAAAGTCAACACAGTCACAAAATTTTTCACTCCCTCAGCAAAAACACCACCAAAAAAGGGTATATATTGTTTGCATATTCAGCTATGGGGTACACTGATTATTATTTTATTTTTGAAATCATAGTTAGATGAATCACTGTCAAATGTAACATTTTTATTCTTAAGATTAAATGTTAATTTGATTTTCTTTCTGATTTTGTTGATATGAAATCTCTGGTGACCAGTGTCACTGGAAAATCTGAGCCTTTTATATTTCCTTTGCTTAGTTGTGGGCTTGTGAGCTCCAACCACATCCCTAACTTTATAGGGTTTAACTTGCAACAGATACTCTTATACTGACCCAAGCACATTTATGTGAGGGAAAAAATAATGCCAGTCTCTGAGCTTTGATTCAAATAACACCCTTTGTATTTTATCCAGACACTACTTTTGACACTCAATCCAGTCCAAGCCCCAGCTCTTCATCAAGCCGCCATTGCCCTGCGGACACTGATCATGCAACGCGAGAGTTCATTGATTTTCTCAAACCTCTGAAATCTGGCAGGGAGATCTTTAAACAGTGCCGGGCTTTCACTGAAAGTATGGTTTATAAACGGGTAAGTTACAGAGAATTATCAAATGTTTTTTGTGTGACTGAGAGAAACTGGCCTCAAGTAACGGATTTACTCATTCATTCTTTTCCACAAATCGTTGTTCTTGTCTTGCCATACTGTTTTCTTCCGTACATTTGGAGAACACAGATTTTTCAGTGAGTAATTACCATAAGTGATTTCCTGTAAGATGTTATTATATTGTTATCCCAAACGCTTTATACACATTAGATCAGAACATGTGCTCCTTTAAGTCATTGCAGAAGTCATAAGAAATGCAGCATGTGAATATGAATGCTGCAGTTTATTTACCATGTCCTGATATACAGTATGTGACCATAGTGAAACTAACTGAATTTTCCATTTGGTTGAATTTTTTTCAGGATATGGGAGCTGATGAGCTGTCAGAGTGTGTGCAGGACTTTTACCAGAACCTCTCAGACCGTCTCCAGACCCAGTTCAAAGGCACTACTTCTATTTTTGTATAAAGGAACAGCTATGCTATCACAAAACATTTATAGTGCCTAATGGATTTACTCTTTAAATCTGTTTTTCTTTATTCAGGTTCCACTGAACATGTTGAAAGTGTTATGGATGAAGTTGAAAAATATATGATGACTCGACTCTACAAAGAAGCCTTCTGTCCTGAGACCACTGATGATGAAAAGAAAGATTTGGCCATACAGAAGAGAATCAGGTCAGCACACAAAGTTATCAAAAAGAAAGTTAGTTTTCCACTAGGAAACTGCATGAAGTGAATACAAACCTTTGGATGAACTTGTTTCCATTGTTGTTTCATTTCGGCCACAAAGAAGTGGTAGCTGGATATGAAGGCCTGACACATTATCATAGAATTACAGAAGAAGCAATGTAATGAATAAGTCCAGGCCTCACTGTCTAGTCATACCCAAAAGTGATGTGCAAAAAGTTTTGTCATTTTTCCATATCAGACTGATTTTTCCGATCTTTTCAGGTCCATTGATCACAGTCAGAACTAGATTTGAAGTGGTATACTATAGCAAAACATGAAATATTATCACATATACATTTGCTTATTTAAGGTATTGGAGAAAGAATATAACCAAACAGAGACTAATACTATTATTTTTTTTCTCTCCTATGCATGTTGTTTAAAAGGAAGAACACTTTTATTAATTTATGTCTAAAAGACATTACTTTGGGCTACTGGCTTTTTCTTCCTAATTTATTTATTCTTCAAACAGTACCTCCACAGCCCTCTTACCTTTCCTATAGACCCTGAGCCATTTACAACGTGTGTGTGTGTTCCTTTACTGTCCACAAGGTGGCAGTCAACTGTCATGGGACTTCATAAATGTAAGAAGCGTTGCCTTAAATACACAGATCCATCTGTACAATTTTTTTGAGCTGTGCCAGTGCTAGAAGCTGGTTGTTTACTATGAGTCTAGAATAGGGAAACCAAGTGGATAAATACGCCATTATGTCAGAATGTTAAATACCCACAAAACATGAAAATGCATATGTTTTTATCAAAACTCTGCATTTTCAGCATGTGATTGAGGACAATGTTGAATAAAATATTGACTAGAAGCCAGGATTTTTTGAGCAAGCTACATTCATATAACAACGAGAGGAATGTGGTTGACAGGTTGTATGCCCATGGGAACAAACAGCTTTTTGACTGAACGTGGCACAATCAAGATAGAAAAGCAGTAGTTTAAGTTCAGTTGAGCTTACTTAACTATATGATCTTCTAAATGCACTCTACCCTGACTTCAGATCCGAAGTCCTGAAAATAGAGGAAAGATGCAACATAAAATGGGACTATTGGACAATATAGCAAAGCCTCAATAAAGAGTTTTTACACATATTTCCCTTAATATAAATGCTTTCAAGTTTTAAACAAAATTAACCATGAATGACATGGTTGTCATACTGTGAAAATTGCATACCTTTGTAAATCTCATGGAAAAACTGACACTGGTCTGAAGAAACCTTGTAGTCCCCACGACTAGAGTTGCAGAACTAAAAGTACTTGATACTGTGGAAACACAGGGACCCCCCCCCCCCCATTCCCTGTGAGGAAAAGAAACACAGCTACAAACAAAATGACTAAGCATCACTTCCATTAAAATCCTGATTTATTCTGTTACAGAGCCTTACATTGGGTCACCATAGAGATGTTGTGTGTTCCTGTAGACGAAGAGATCCCAGAGGTGTCTGACAGTGTGGTCAAAGCCATCACAGGTGAGACATAATTCTAGTTTTTAGGATATCACCTGTTCTTGGTAGAAAATATCAAGAGTAATTTCAAGATGAAACCTCCCCCTAATTCCAGATGTGATTGAGATGGATTCTAAACGTGTACCTAAGGACAAGCTGGCATGCATCACACGTTGCAGCAAACACATATTTAATGCCATCAAAATCAGCAAGAAAGAAGCAGCATCTGCAGACGACTTTCTTCCCACCCTTATCTACATTGTGCTGAAAGCAAACCCTCCACGACTTCAGTCTAACATCCAGTACATCACCCGCTTCTGCAACCCTAGCAGGCTTATGACCGGAGAGGATGGATACTACTTCACTAACCTGGTGAGGAATGGTTTTATCTATTTAATTAAATTCATGAACTGACTTAAAGGTTTAATTTGTAAGATTCATGTTTATTGGTGTGCTTACATGAACTTTATTTTGTGCTTGGAACTGATCATTTATTATGTTAGTCTGCTTCATTTCTAAGGTAATAGTAGCTAGTCTTGTACACTGTTGCCTTTGCAGAAATGGAAGAGAAAGGCACTGAAGAAATTTAGAGCAAGTTATTGTAAATCAAACTTGAATCCCTTACACACAAATAAGGCTGTTATCATATATATCCTCACATTTATCACAGTTGTCTTGAGCTTAGAAATTATATTTTCTAGGGTTGTATGAAGCCTTTAATTGTAAAATTAGCCGTTGAAGAGCAGTGACATCCAAAAAAAGACTTTTAATAACACTCTCCACCTCTGTCCCCACTCCAGTGCTGTGCAGTGGCCTTCATTGAAAAGCTGGATGGTCAGTCTCTGAACCTGAGCTCTGAGGAGTTTGAGCTCTACATGTCCGGCCAGGCATCCCCACACTGGCCACAGGGAGCTGGAGCCTCCTCCCCAGGTAGTGCAGCTCTGAGTCAGGTCCACAAACGGCTAGATCTGCTCACCGGCCTTGGTGAAAGACAGGAGCGGGTCATCGAGAAGGCCCGGCAACTGGAGAGTGACCTCATCGACTGGACAGATGAGGTAGAGCAAAAGGTGCAGAGCGTTCTAGAAAGCTTTCCACAAGAGACACACAACCCGACGGCAACCACAGCGACTGGGACAACGTCTGCAGCAGCATCAGCAATAGACTCTGATAACGTTGAGAATGAGCGCCTGCCTCCTCCACTGCAACCACAGGTGTTCGCTGGTTGATATGAGGAGCTCTGCTCTCATAAATCCCTCTAGATGCTTTACTCCACCGTTCCCCTCCACCCTGCTGTCCACATGCACATACAGCGACCATCTGATACATGTCCCATTTCCACTCCATCCATCTTTTGTCAGGGTCCAGGTTTTGGTGACAGCATACTACAAACCCTGTAACAGCAACTACAACTGAACTGTCATGGAAATTAAGGAAGTAAAACAATAGTTTGGTGTTCATGGTAATGCAATTATTTGCCTTCTTGCTAAAACTCATTTGACAAAACTAATACAGTTTATCTGTGACATTTTAAAGCTATAGTTGAGACAACTAGCACAGGTTAGCGTTAATTTGCAGAAATCCCTGAAGCATTGCCACAAACAAAATATATTCACTTCCCTATGTTAATCTTATTTGTTTAATCTTATATTTCTTTACTTACTTTAGTAGACTTTGAATTCAGCAAACTATCTCCTGGCTGTAGCAATATACATAACAGACAGATATATGAGTGATGTGAACCTTGTCAGTTTGTTTTCAGCAAGAAAGTGAAAAGACAATTCCTTTAACGTTTGGAACTGTTTAGCAGTGTGGCAAAGCCAAGTACTCTTCAGGATGTTGGTCCTGGTTGCAAATTTATGGATCCAGTGCACCACAAAGAGCAGAGGCCTTGACACTTCATTTGTCTTTTTAGTTCACATGCAGTTCCTTTGTCTTGCTGTGTCATCATGAGGCTCAGAAACTTCAGACTCAGTCCATTTCAGTTTTGGACATATAATCTCTTTATGAGCTTTGCGTCCTCGTTAAACAACGTGCAGGGAATCCTTCTACAGAGTGACGTCCAAATCACTTTTTGGGGTAAAGGAGCTGTGACTCTACTCTCTGCTCTTCCTCATCACCTCTGTTTGTCATGACATCCTCAGTACCTCAATACTTTTTCATCCTTTTGCTTTTCACAGATGGGATAAAAAAGTTGGAAGGGATTTTTAAAACATTTTCTGTCATGATTTGTGACTTTTCAGGCGAAGTTGTTGCTGTTATTTTGTGACGTCTCCAGGTGTGTGAGTAGCTTATGTGTTTGAATGTGCGCGTCTGTAACTTGACTGAAGGCTTAAAGGCTACCTGCATAGTATCCATGATTGGAACAGCAACTTTTAGTAAAATATGTTCTTGGCAAAGGAAATGGAGAAATCTGAATTGGAAAGTTAACTTCCTCTCCCTGAAATAACCCTCCAGCTCATGCTTGTGATTTGTGCTGTGTTTACTGTGTATTTCCCCGTCCTGTGGAGGTAATTTCTTGAGAAGCAGAGTTTGTGTGAGTCTAGTGGTTTGCATGCAGGCGAGAGTGTGCGTGTGCAAGTAGGCATTGCATGGACATGTCCCATTAATATTGTAAAATCATAACAATCCAGTTGTGTGAGTATTGTAGTCTTGTTTTCATGCCAGACCTCTCACTCCAGTCAGAAGCTGGATGTACAGAAGTGATTTTATTTTTCTATAGAGTGGCAAGTATCAACTCTTCTGGATGCAATAGGAGACATTAATCCTGTAATATTTACAGTAGTACTCTTGTTAAAGAACACTGCTTGAAGACATGTTACAAAAATTCCAATGAGTGAATAGTAAGCAATTAACATTTTTAATGAATACTTGTATCGGCTGAAGAGGGTGGCAGAAGCATGTCCGACTTTAACATAAGTCTGTTTTAGGTGAATGAACTTATGCTCCGTGGGGTTAGTAGACCAGATGATGATGATGATTCCGTTTTCTTTGTAAGCACTTGATATGAAACTACTCCTAACGCCTGTTGCTTTACTAGTGCAGAAGAATAACATGTCTCATTTAACTTATTTTTAAGCACTTTTTCTTTTAAAAGACATTAAATGAAGGAAGTGATTTATAAACTTCTATTTAAAGGATGATGCTCACTGTCTTCAGAGAAAACAGTGATGTTGACTGGTGCATTTGACAGCCCTGTGGTGGAAGAAATGTTCAAAAAGTCACATTTTGGAAAATGCGAAGGGCTGATTTTTTTTTAACCCCTTTCTCATGAAATAAGATTTTCTTTGCGTTGCTTGATGTCTGCAACAGTATAGCCAGTGTGCAGTTGGTGTCCAATTTTAGTTTGACAAACGGCTTTTAATGCAGATCTTAACAATAGCTTGAATAACTTCATATTGCACTGTATGCAGAAGCCATTTACCTGATATTTTCAAAAGTTTCAGACACTTTGTAACCTTATAGGTTTGTTATCACATGGGAAAAACAAAGTCAATACTGTCTTTTATTTAAATGTAACTTATTGCAGCAGTATTGGTTTATTTGCATCTATGGGTGTGTGATAATGATTATGATGATGATGGTGATGATGATGATAATAATAAATAAAAACTGAAATATGTGTTTGTGTCTAACTTGTCTTCATCACGTTCTACCTGCCAGCACTAATAACTGACATATTAGACTTAGTGAATTCTGTTAGTGTTGGAAAGTTGTAAGTGATGAAATAGTGGAAAATACACATTTGTGCCAAGATAAAACAATTCTTTACAAAAATAGATACCAGAAGTTTCTTATGTGATTTACTTTACCTGCACATGGATTATTAAAATACACATAGATTTAGTATTTCTGCAAATTTTTATTCTCTTATTTTTCAATGGACATGAGCACAATCTGGGTGTGGGTGGGTGTGTTACTTGTATTTCCCCTTTGTATTTCCCAACTCATACATTCTCCGGGACAGGCCAACGCCCCAGATGGGGTTAACAAAATGATATGAGAATCAAGAAGTAAATGTAAAATATATAATTTCACTAATACAGCACTTTATTTTTGTTCTTTTTCCTGTTTTTTTTTTTTGTTTTTTTTTATGTCTTAACTTATGACTGCCAGCAAAATATGCTTACAAGGTAAATCACACTTGTATCAGAAATGAAAGAAGATTTTTGATGGAAATGAGGATTTCCTGTATGTAAAAGACTAGAAAACCCATCATTTTCACTTCCCTTTTCATTATAAATAAAGCCCTGCTGTCAATTCCTGGTTCTTTTCAAACACAGCAGTCACAATGGACCTGGTTATTTACCTCTTAGGTGAGTTTACTGTGATTCATCAGAAAAATGTATATTTAAGCTTTACTTTAAGCTTTTATGTCTCATCTGTGGTTCACTTTTTCAGTGCTTTCAACACTGCCGCATTTCATACAACCTGTGGGTATGTACCTAACAATTTAATTTAATCATTTAATCAGTCATAGAGGACATTTTCAGGATTCCTATGGGTTAAAAGTTACAATTTCACAATGTACAGAGGAATTTTCTGTAAATATACCAATAAAAGTATTTGGTACATATATGGAAGGTAGAAATTAATCATTATTAACGCTAGGTTTTTCTCTGTAGTCCCCCCTTTGGGATTCAGAACTGTTGTTGAGATCACATCAGGAGACTCAAAAGTCTTCTCTGGGGAGAGTGTCCGGCTGAGATGCAGTGTTCCTGATAACTACAACTTCACCTGGCATTACCTGTGGTTCAGGGGGTCAGAGCAGCTTCTACAAAATAGAGAAAACATCATCCTGTGGAAAGCAAACATTAAGGAGAGTGGGAAATATTACTGCCAAGGATTTCGGAACTCTGTTGTTGGGAAGATACATACCCTCAAAAGTCTGCCAGTGGAGGTCATTGTGGATGGTGAGATCTGGTTTATCAGCAGAAATATCCTTTTACTTCATATTATTATTTATTAGCTGTCATCCTGAGCAGGAGTATTTACTCATTTTATGTTTATCTGTCACTGTTAACAGCAAAATAAGCTGGCATTATTTCTGTATTGTTACCATTATTATTTTTAGGAGAATGAAGTGATACCTTTCTCTGTGTTCAGGGGGGTGGGCCATCCTGCAGGTCCCACCACATCCTGGACTTGTTGGACAATCCCTGATGATGACCTGTCATGTCCGAGGAAATCCAAGTATCCGTGAGGTAATTCTGTACAAAGACGGTGTTGAAGTGTTGACACAAAAAGGCCTCGGTGGACGTTTACACCTGACCAATCTGACTCTTGAGGATGGGGGGCTGTACTCTTGCAGAGCCTCCTGGGATACACTCAGATATACAGTTTCTGTGATTTCAACTACCACTCCACTACAGGTTTTAGGTGAGATGTTTCATGGTTGCAGTTACTTACATATGTGATATGTTTGGTTGTAGTGGTACCACCAGACTTTATAAATGCCTCTTTTCTGTTATTGTCGCAGAGGTTCTGACGCAGCCGATAGTGGAGATTGTTGATGACAGTCCAGCATATCCATCATATATGAAAGTTATATGCCATGTACAGTACAACGCCAGGGATCCTGCTCCAATATACTTCTATTTCTACAAGAATAACAAGCACCTGGCAATGGCTACCTCTCAGAACTATGTCCTGGTCACCCAAAGCCCCGGCACATTCACCTGTATGGCCATGGTGCCTCAGATGGGGGTTTCCAGGTGGAGTGACCCTAAAAGCTTTGGACAAGTGAAAGGTACAAACAGATGAAGTGCAACCTGATTCACCCAGAATGTAATTGATAATTCTACTCCTGAATTCAACTTCTCAGTGAAACTCAAGTTAAACTATGTCTGATCCAATAGGAACACAGATAATGAAGCCCACATCCCTTCCAGACATCGCCCTGTGGGCCTCAGCCTCCCCGGACATGACCGTATTCCCTTTACATGAGCCTTCAGGGGACCAATCTTCCACCCGCCCACTCACGACACCCACCATGGACAGCACCCAGTCTTCAGAGCTGCCTCTGATGATCTCACAGCCAGTGCTAACCCCTCCATCACCTGTATTCCAGTCTGCAAACAACCAAAGTGTCACCTCAGAGATTGAAGTTGCATCTGGGGAAACGTCTGGGGATTCTTCAGATGTTGACATGGAGTGATGAGTTATCATATGTTACATGCAGATCATTGAAGAAAATAATGGTGGAGGATAATATATATGTATAAAAAAAAATTAGCTTCTTGTAACAATCCCATTATGCTGTGAAGATTTATGTTGGATGTCAGAATAAAAAAAACAACAACTTTTAATCAATGATATGCATCACTGTATTTGACTTTATTCTCAGTGAATACAATCTCTTTGTACAAAACAACTGTAATTCAACATCATAATATAATAAAAACATGTTTATAAGTAACGGTGTAATAACAGTGTTATCAATTTCCACAACAAAACCACATCGCACCAAATTTCAACTAAGACTAATGATTCAGATAAGTGGTATTTTCTGTATACATAACATATATTTCATATACTTGTATGTCTCATCCTCGGTTATCAGTGACAGTGTGATTGTGAGGTAAAAGAACAAGCAAGTTCCATGAAAGAGGAAGAAAGAGATAGAAAAAGAATTAGTCTGAAAAGGAACTTTTGGGTTATTTTGAGTTAGAGAAGTGAGGTAATGTTACATGGGGTCATGATGTTTATGTATAGGCATAACTTGTAGTTCACTCCCAGTAAATATATCACATACAGACATTTCAAGGACTAAAAGCTAAGGTAATTAGTTTCATAAAAAATAATAAGGAATTTTTATTCCATTTAAATTCAAGACAAGTGTCAAGATTGGCATTTTCCTTTGGTTGTTTTTTTTTTTTTTTAAATGTCATTTGGATTTGAAGATGTATTACAAATGTTCAATATAAAACACAGGCCATTAATCTTTGTTTTGTACATATAATTTGCCAATACTGACCTATTTTTTGATTTGATTAGATCATTTATGTAGCATTTATGATCAATGATACTTACAAACAATTGTTGCTCATTTAGCTGATGAGGATGGTTTGTTTGAAGTGTCATGAATAAATATACCAGGATCAGTCAGACAATGTGCGGGTGTTCCTTTTCAGTGTTTTATTTTACAGGTAATAGAAAAAATATGATGATTAAATGAACACAATCATGATACTGCCAGTCTTTAAAATTTCAGACTTGTGTACAATACAGCTTTCAAGCGGTCCATAAGTAGAGAGTATAGAGTAGCACCACCAATATTTGGCCTTAACACATTTGGTTAAGCTGGGACAGTGCATGTAGATATCCACAGCATGGACAAAGACTGGCCCCATGAACGTCAGACCTTGTCTGAGTAAAGCAAGAATCCAGAAAAGATGCTGTCATCTTCACTGCTGGCATATACCCCGTTCCAGTCTCTGAGAGTCTCCATCCATACCTGATCTCCTGGTACCAACCGCATTACCACCAGAGTGGACGCCTGGTCGATGTCCTGGCCGTAGAGGGAGTCCCGTATCCTTACTTTGCGTGAGCCATTTACCACCAGCGTGGCCCGCAGTGGCTGGTTACGTACGGTGATGTGGAAGGAGAACACATAGACCCCAGCATGGACACATGAAAAAGTGTTGGAAGTGACATTAAAGTGGTTCTCGTCATTGTAGAAGATCTTATCAAATCGGATTGGGAAGCCAGACGGGGGGAAAGACTTTCTGGGTGAGATTCCTACACTGAAAGCAGAGCGTTTCTGGGCAACCCCTGACCCTTTAGCTCCTTTGAACCCACGGAAGCCCCGATCCCCTCTCATCCCTGGGTAACCTCGGTCCCCTTTTGGCCCAGGCATCCCTCTTATGCCTTGAACACCCTGAGGCCCTCTCACTCCTGGCTCACCCGGTGGTCCGGGGGGTCCAGGATCTCCTCTGACACCTACAGGACCTGGGGTACCATGCTTGCCATTTATACCTGGAATTCCCATCCCTCCTAGGACCCCAGGGGTCCCAGGGTCCCCTCTCTCACCTTTTTGGCCTCTCTCTCCAAATGTACCACACTCTCCCTTATCCCCTTTATCCCCCTTTGGACCTGAATCAGGTGGTCCTTGAGGTCCAGGAGGACCTTCTTTTCCTGGTTCTCCTTTCTCCCCAGCAGTCCCATTGTAGCCAGGTTCTCCTTTCTCCCCAGCATTACCTCTGAGACCTTGTATCCCTCTTTCACCTTTCTCACCTTTTGAGCCAATTTCACCTGCACAGTAAAGGAAACAATGTCAGAAACATTACAATTTTGCAAAAACAAAAAAATACATAAATAAATA
>JAPSES010000144.1:19607461-19655654 GCA_029822895.1 Maxillicosta whitleyi
ATATTTTAAAAGAAAAAAAACACACACACACACACACACACACACACACACACCCATACACATACACGTACACAATGTCTCCTTAAAGGAAGTTTATTAAATAATGCTGTAATACATTGCAATAGCAGGGTAGTGTTTAATCCTGTTTTCTTGTCCTTCGTTCTTGTCCCTTTTTGACTCTACATGTTGACACCAGTAAATCAGAGAGGGGTCAATCATTGCAAAATTGGGTTTCAGAATATGTCACATGACTACTTTTGATGTGTTTTGTTGGTTACAAGTAACCAAAGAGTAAAGACAATAACAATGTATTAATTCTGTGGCTAAGGATGTTACATATTGGAGCAGACATAAGATGATAGGTTAATCACTTAATCTAAATTGCCCATAGGTGTGAATGTAAGAATGATTGTGTGTCTGTGTATGTTCAGCCCTGTGATGAACTGGTCACATGTCCAGGGCGTACCCCGCCTTCACCCATAAGTAGCTGGGATAGGCTCCCTGTGACCCTAGTGAGGATCAAGAAGATGAGTGAGTGAATACAATTAGAATGTTGTAACACTCAGAGCATGGGTAAACGCTGGTAATAAAAGCAAAAACAACAAAACAAAGATACAGTAAAATGATTAAAACCAATAGAAAACTCAATGAAAAAAAAATAGATCACCCAAAATCCAGTTTTACTCATTTTACCCAAAATCTGTTTTTTAAAAAAAGCTAATAAATAAATAAATAAATAAATAAAATAAATAAATAAATAGATAAGATAGTAGATACATGCCAATAATAAAATAGTATAGTAGTACTGTATTAACTTTCAGTATGCAAAATAGTTCAGTTGAACAGGAAATAATAAATAGAGTGTGTGGAAAAGCAGGAAAAAGAGAAGCTAATTTGTAGGTGTAATACACTGCAGATATATGTTACAGTTATACTGTACTATAGATCCCTAGAAAAATGCAGCATTCATCACTCTTAGAAAATGTCTTTAGCTACTCAAATAGTTGAACAAAAGGCCTGGGGGAAACATTAAACAGAGAAATGAGAAACTATGACAAGTATGCAAATCACTGGAAATAAAAAGATCTATAGGTCTCTTTGTTATTTATATTATAGCTAATATTTTAACAATAACAGTATTTTGGTAAAGTTATAGTAATGGAGACATTCATTGTGTTCACTCAGTGATGTTTTTTATGCATGAGTTGCATAATTGCATGGAAGTAAGTAGGTATTTTTCTATATTTAAGAACATATAGAATAAGAATAATGGCTTATATCAATGAGTGTCCCTAAAAAGACAATGTGACATGGCAAGTTTGTTATGTTTGTTATGTTATTTATGTATGTTGTGTTTGTCTGTGGCGGTGAGACTTATCCCAAAGTGGACGGGCTGATCAAATGTTGGCAGTCGCATTAATATTTGAACACTTTCTGGGGTTTCCTTGTAAATTGAAACTTTGGGATGGTGACAGTGTTGGCACGCACATATGTATTATTCTCTGTGTCTGCGTATCTGACTGTTGTTAAGGGCTCCTCCAGTGTTCATTGGAAGAAACAGACACAGGTCACATGTAAACACAAGAGAAACGACACACCACGCCTCAGTGTTTTGAGAGGTCTTCAATAGCTTTGTTTACATCTCGTCTGTCTGAGGATAACCTTTGACCTCTTCCTTCATGGATACAAATTAACATGAGCAGTGTAAACAGAGGAACCTGATGCACATTTAAACACTTAAAAAGCGCACAACAAACAACTCCATCAGAGGAGAGGACTTGGTTATTTTATTGGATGGCTTTAAGTGCACAGGTAGCTAAGTGTGGATTGTATGGCTATTGTGCTGAGACATCCTGGAAACAAAAACAAAGTGGTGGTGTCTAGTTACAAGCCATAAACATAGCTACAGACCTAGGCTTCTTTAACACTGAAACCAGTAACAAAACCAATTTGCTGCTGGAGCATTTTAACATTGCAGGAAATAATCTTCTACATCCTTCAAATTAGTTGCAAGCAAACTTAATTCCAGTGCGATTCATTTCACACTACATTACCAGTGTGACCTTTAAACAGATTGGAACATTTGCCCAAATTATGTGCAACAATAAAGAGGATGGACACAGCTTTGTAAGCATAGATAGCTTACCTTGTATCTGTACCGGTGAAATCGAATCCTTTGGGCATTCATTCCTGTACTGTCTGAGCAAAACTGGTTTGGTGGCTCTGCCTCTTATTGTGTCAATTCACTTTATGTGGTATGGTTTTTTTGTGTCAGGAATGTGCAACCGAAGATTTAGTTTCACTCGTTTCTTCCATTTCTCAGCAACTGCCCTGTTCACTTAATCGTTTGTTGACAAATTATTGATTCTAAAGTTGACCAGAAGAGTTATAATGCATATTTTATACAATCAAAGGAGACACTCAAACCAAAGGTAGCCAGGCTACCTGAGACAGAGAACAGATGTCTGTGTCTTCAGATGTCTTTATTTTCTGAATTTTGTTGCTATGTATAAATAAAACATTCATTCACTGACCAGTGAAACAGAGACATCTATTGCCTCTAAGTCTCTCACAGAGCTTTACATGTGTGGTACAGGAAATGTCTGAAACTTAAAAAAAAAAAAAAAAAAAAAATGAAATGACACAACGCTGGAAACAATATAAAAGCACTTTCAGGTAAAGAAACAAAGTAAAGATCAATTTAGTTGTTAATTATGGCCACAAGAGAACACAGATATAAATAATCAAAAACATTTGGTAATTGACATTGTAACCAGCCAAGCATTTACCAGTGTATATAAATATATAAATCCATATAAATAAAGTTAACTTAGAGATCACGTTCAGACTGAAATTTGCAAGCCCTTGACCCAAAGCACAAAAATCATCAATGAATTTAAGCATATTGCTCATCACAGTTAGCAGATACACTATGACTCATTCTCTCTCTGCTTCAGTCTATAGATCAACTATAGGTAAGGAAGACAGTAGATTTTTTGGTCAGTCAGTCAGAGTGTTGTCTCTGCATTTAACAAAGTCAATGTTTCTGCGTTGATTTCAGAGGTCATTGATTAAAGAAAGCTATGTCGTGAAGGTGTGTTGTATCAATATTTGCTAATGCTCAGTGCTGACCACACCTTTCTGACATACCAAAGAGTTAAAATGCTGAAGATAAAGAGAGGGCTCGGCACGGTACATATCTATGCCATTTTTACACTTTATTACTCACTCTGACCAGTAAATTAGTAAATGTAGGCTCAGGACAAACATTACACAACTGTGTAGCAGACCCCAGACTGAAATGCTCTTAGATTCATTGCATAGCTACAGCTTTTCTGCCATCACTCTCTGTAAAGATCAGCTAACCAGTGACTTCAGGGAATGTGCAATGTGCCCTGGCACTTTGCATTACAGTGCATAAAGGCAACTAAAAAAGCTGATAGTGGTTCTGATACAAAACCATACATCAACCATAAGATTAAGTGCATGTTAAACATGTGGGCATGTGTATGGATTTCCTTTTTTTTTTTTTTTAATCAGTTCACAAACAGTGATACGTGTCATCACAGATGCAGTAGTAAAACAGATTAAGACAGGAAAATATACAAGAAGAAGTAGGTGAAAAAGTGAGATGCAAAGAAGAGAGTTGTAGTAGTTTGAGGTGAGATGAGCATGTGAAAAGCTAGTTTTCATGTATGACCATATCATGCAAAACCAAGGCCCTGGTGTGCATTCACACAGGTCATACAGGGTGAAAGAAAAAATAAAACATTCTACAAAAATATTTCACAGCAAAGGTGTGAAAGAAATGTACAGTCATGTGTCTAATACCACAGGGTAAGGCCAGAGGGTTTGGGATGTAAAGAAGATAGTAAGGCTCTGCTTTCCAGAATATTCCATTAAAATCTTCATGTTTTCAGTCTTAATTTGCTGAAGTGGATTTTTTTTTTTTTTAGGATCAGGCGAAGAAGAACATGGTGTTAAGGGGGGTAGATGTGCTCAGGGAGCTAAGGAGATGAGTTCTGGAAATGATCTGAGGACTCATGCTAATCCAACGTGCTTCTCCTCCTCCTTTTCTTCATATTATCTCTTCACTTTAGTTCATGAGTGCCATGGTGCTCTCAGGCTGGCCACCAAAGATCCCAGAGAAAAACTCCAGCGCCAAGCGCACGTGGATGGGTACGAAGACGTATGAGGTGTAGATCACCATGGCAATAGCAGAGAAGAGGATGGAGTTGAAGATAGACTTCTCCCAGGGTTCTAGGACATAGATGCCAGTAATGAGCAGGTACTGATAGTACAGCCAGGCCAGGTACTCCCTCAGGTTCTTGAAGTTCATCCTGCAGGCTGGATAAAGACAAAACAGAGATGAAGAGTGAGAAGATAGGGAAAGCTTGAAGGAGGAAAAAAAGGTGCAGCAAATAATTTAGATAAAGACACAGTGGTATAAGTAAAAGAGAAAATGCCCAGAGTTGGATTACATGGATGGAATATAATGCAAATATACTTTAGTACAGTCATAATACCTACAGTTTTAATAACCTGTGCACCTGTCCATGTTGTATGCATTATTTTGTTCAAACTATTCTACTTCAGTCTAAATAAGTCAATCCTATGGAAAACTAAAGGACAGAGGTTACATGTTCAACTTGATATACATCCCATAATGTACAGAGATTTAAAGTTGAACATGTGTGAAGTATTATGCCCTGATAAAAACTCTATTGTACGTGCCTGAAACACTTCGGTGATGATGTCCCTATAGGTTCTACTATTTACTTTTTTACTCTCTACCCGTGTGTGTCTTGGATGAGCACACAATGATTTTACACACATTTACATTTTGCATTTTTCAAATCCAGTAAATTACCTACTATCAATTTTTGAACTTCTTTTAAGACAATCTTGTATACTCATGTACATGGATAACAATATACAGTTTTCCTGTAAGTTCAATATCTAAACCAATAATGTGGAGTAAAATATTATTAGACATAATACTCAAGTAAAGTGCCATACAGTTGCTTTTAAATTCTGATACACTCTGATTAATATGCATGTTGTTAACTCAATAAAGACATACCCTAAACAGTTCTGAACTGAATATTTTTATATTACCTATTATGTCTTATTAACACAAACTTTTTTTTCACAAACCAATTAAATCGTGAATGCTGGTATTCTCCAGACACAGGTCATGTTTTGTCCCATGTTTGCCATTATCCTGCATCCAATGTAACTACAAACAGCAGTGCCCTGGGGGGGCAATCATCTAGCCCTCCTGCATGTATGCAGGGTCAGGGTCTTGCAGGGATTCGTTGTATGAAGACGGAAATGCACCTAATGAAATTAAACCCAGGGGTCCCTCATGGATCTGAGCATAAAACCTTCCCATTATGTTCTTGGCACACTTACTCCCACTGTAGAGACACACACACACACACACGCTGGCACACATGGGATTCTGACAAATAAGTTTCTGCAATGTGAATAGAGTAATGAGCAATGTTTTTCCACTCCAACAGAACATAATGTACATAATAGGCTCGGTATAAGCACTTCATTATATAGCAGGTCACACTGTAAATAACTGTGCCAAACAATGTATTTGAAGATAAAGACTTGAAGAAAATCTTGTTAATTGAATAGAAGTGTTAAAATTTACCATTAAAAAAAAAACAAAAAAAACCTAACCCTATTTGTTTAATGTTTGCATAAATCCAGGTATCAACAAATCCCACTGCTGCATATTTGGGGGCGGGGCCAACAGGTGCGCTACAGGTACAGGTGTATCCTACCCACCTGACATTCTAGAATATACTTTGTGAGAAAGGAAAACAGAATTTGCTTCATAAGGTTCATCACAAAACAAGTGCTGAACAGGTGCAGGATGTAAACAAATGAACTTCCTCAATGAAAAATAAACATAGGAACTCTGGTTGCAAGTTAAGCAGTCTCGAAATTAAAAAATAATACAGTGTTGTTAGCAGGCATGATGCACAAAAATACTGAAGTAAAAAATGATGTGTCCAACGATGGATTAATGTACAATTATAACAGGTTTGCGCATCATCACCATACCTCATTATGAAAAAGATGATAATAAATATTAATTTTCTTGCATAGTGTGTTTGATAAAGGAAACCAGTAAGATGAGTTATATATTTTTAAAAACTAAATTCATATAGACTTGCCTTAGAAGCCGACTCGAAATCCCCTGGAACTACTGATGAGACTAGGACGGGATCAGCGTCAGCTCGTGTCGCTACACTGTTGCTCCGTTGCTTTGTGTAAACGAAAAGCTGCCTCACCAGTTTGTCACTGGCCTATATGTAGTAACGTGGGTCATACACACTATGGGTAGCCTACGACACCACACCCACTACTCGTGCTTCCACTCAGGTCTCACCTGGCTCACAGATCCTGCAGGTGGACTGGCGGAGGAATAAACGCACAGGCCGGTGCGTGTGTTTTTACGCAGCGGAAAAAAAACACAGTTGTGGCATTAAGAGGGGAATCTATGTCTCCAGAGTGGCTCTACTGTCGCCATACAGTCCACTGCTTTCTACAGCATCTTTAAAGTTTGTTGATTTGGTGTCGCATCCTCCTGCTCATCCGTCCCAGCATGCAGCAGCCCGGCTCTGCGCCGCAGTCCCTCCTCTGACGTAGACAACAGCAGCAGCAGCAGCAGCAGCAGTCCGTTCTGCTGCACAGGAGGAACAAACCCCGAACAGCACAGGCATCACTGTGACATGCACTTCACATTGCACAGTCTGGAGAATAATCTACCGATGACCATAATCTCATAAAATGACCATAAAATGAGCATTAGTGCGCATCGTTCTTAACACTTTAACATATAGCTGCAGCTTTTTCATTGCCCTGTGGTATGATGTTGTCAGTAAACCACGCAGTAGTTACTAATGAGAGTGATTTAAAGAAAGGAATCAGCCAGAAATGACATATATAATTTTAATAACACTACCATGCATGTAAGTGTTCTGTAATATCGTGCAACGATTTAGACCTATAAGTTAGTGAAGTATAGCCTGTCCGTCATAGACAATGAACTCCAGCCTCTCCACCACACACTGGACACAGTGGAGCATCATTTTCCAAAAGAATGTTCCAGCTCCGACAGACAGGAGGTCTTTCCTTCTATACATCACTACAATAAATTCACCTAATGTCAAACTGGGTCAGAATCATAAATGTAGCTATTTGTGCACTTTACTGTTCATGTTAATTATGTACATAAAAATTACCTTTATCTCAATTATTTTTCTTACTGTATATATTGTATGTTTTCTTTCTTTCTCATTTTTGTTCCTGTCATGCTACTGTTATAACCCGATTTCCTAGTTTTGGGATTAATAAAGTACTTCTATTCTATATCGTGCATTAGATAATCTGCACTTTTTTTAAAATTTTGATATAATTTACTGATGTGATTTAACATTTTAGTGGTGTATAATTTTCATATGATTATGATGATACTGTTGTATTGAAATTGCTTCAGTTGATTGACCATTTTGTGGCTGGAAATGTGAAATAAAAAGATAATCCACATTATATATGTTTACATGGTCACATACTTAGACACATACTTGGAAACTACAGATATTATTGTAGTTTACGAGACCATCCACGAGCAATTTATCTGAAAGAAAACGCCAAAGCTCACTGCACAAAACCAGTGCATACAAAAGATCCAAAAAGGAGGCTGCAAGTGCGCACTGTGCGTCAGAACACTAAGAGGTCATACAGGCAAAAAACACAAAAGTAGGGGCACCCCCACCTAAAGAAGAAACCTAAGCTTGAGCCCCTTTGTTTTAGGGTAATCAGACAGTCGGGAACTCTTATCTCTATCTGTCTCGGCTTTGCTGACCTGCTCAATTCTTACACTTGGCAACCATATGCATTATTGATGTGTAAACACGGGCCGGAC
This sequence comes from Maxillicosta whitleyi, assembly GCA_029822895.1. NCBI lineage: Eukaryota > Metazoa > Chordata > Actinopteri > Perciformes > Neosebastidae > Maxillicosta > Maxillicosta whitleyi. Next base: position 19,615,410 of record JAPSES010000144.1, read on the forward strand.
CGCCATGGCGCACTGGTTCTGCATGGGTGCAGCGCGTTTCTGCTGGCGTCATCGACTGTGTGAATGAATGAGAACCATTCAAATGTCAGATACAGTATAGGAGCAAATATTTCATCTTGCACCTACAGAAAATACTCACTTGTGGCCTTCTGGTGAACCGTTCTGACCTGGAAATCTCATTTCATGCCTGCATTGCATTGTATTACTGTATTATTGTACTGTGGCATTCAGTAGTTCAGATGTTATCACATGTTGCCCTGTGCCAATATGTAGAACGTGTGCCTGTTATTCTATAAATTACAGGCAAAAGGCCAAGCATTAGATTGATGGGGTCTTGGTTTGTGTGCACTCAGTGAGGGTGAGAAAAGCAGGTCAACTGGGGGGTGATAAGAACCAGGAGAACCCCGACTCTGCATTGTTGTGACTCACACACAAACACCCAGAGGGATTCACTTGATTCACTTTCCCAAGTAGATCTGGTTACTGTTAACAGCCAGCTCAGGTTTGTGAAAAACAAGACTGGACCCCCCCCCCTCACCCTCACCCTCACCCAGACTAATATACCGTTACACCTGACATGCGTCTAAGACTACAAAAAACAAAGTCAATCAATCAGTAAATCTAAACATCCACAAGTTAAAAACACGGGTATGACAGTTGGATTTTGGTTAACCAAAGAACTGTGCTTGTTAAAAAACCATACAAATGACCTCCAATATTGTGATTGAAATGTCTGTTGTATTATGTTTGGGGTTTCCAAGACATTTTAAAGAAATGTCTAATGTGTTGAAAATGTCTTACTACACCCCCATGTCCCTGTGGTTGTAGGGCTGAAAAGTGATGAACATTAAATGTACCACTATCATATATTGAAATATCCTTGAAAATGTAATATCTCGACATAATCAGTATACCAAAATGTTTTACATTAGGATTTCCTTCCAACCCAGTAGTGTTTGGTATACTTTTACAGTTTGTACTTTCCTCTGAGCACCTATACAATCTAAAATCAGAGTAAGAACATTTCCATCCATGTCGGGTACACATCAAGTTTTACTACTGATTACTGGCTTTACAATATGTATTATAAATATGTGACAATAACATTGCAGTAGTGTTTTCAGAAGCACATCCAGCTTCACAGCGTACAATTTCAAGTTTTTCAAAGGTGAAAACCATTACTGTTGGCATTAAGTCATTGCTCATTAACAGATATCATTCAATAGTGTTACTTAGAACTGCAAGTTTAGTTTGTGTTGTCATGTGTTCAGCAGAATGTAAGCAGAACAGCTTGGGTGGAACAGTGCTGCAGCTGACCAGGTATTTTACTATTCACCATGGAAACCAAATTAACACCATTAGCACACGTAACTCAGTCAACCACAAGTGTAGTTATTTGAATACATTAGATCCTTCTTGTCAGAGGTATGAAGCTCCCTCTGGTGGAATTTCAGAGCAAAACTAACACTTCCAAACAGAAAACAAAAACAAAAAAAAAAAAATAAGTGAAGTGAAGTGTGCATAATAATGAATATTTATTTGGAAAGTACAATGAAAGTACTCCATTTTCAAATCACTTCAAAATTCATGGTGGAGTTACAGAGAAGATTACACCTAGAATATATCAAGATCTAAATGATCTAGAGCCAGAGTGTTGACAGAACAACTCATTTTGTTAGGATTACCGTTAATGTAATCATTACGTATGTATTAGAAAAATGGCACTGCATTAACTTTGATTTTACAGGTTTTTCCTGAAACGGGTGACCACAGATGGGAAAACTGTGGACTTCTACCATATGAAACAGTACAGGTTATTTGTTGAAGATAGTCGTCCATGTACCCTCAGCATGAACTCAGAGGTTGTGAATGCAATTACATTGTATCATCAGTGGCCAGTGTCACACAGGCTGTAAACAGACTAGTCTGTCATCATGTCGGCCCCTTCTCCTCCTGTGGCATCATTCAGGCTGAGTTCCTCCAGCATCTCCACCAGCGAGATGCGCGGTGCTCCATCATCATCAGTGTCACTTTCTACTGAAACCTTAGAAACATCTGAAATGGGGGAAAAAAAACAACATAATTATTAACAACCTACATATTTAATAAAACTAATAGCACTAGATCTCCTAATAGATGTTGATGGTAAATTAAATGTCTGAGGGACATTCAGCTGCTCACCTTTGTAGATGTTTATGTTCTTCCTCAGAGCCTCATCCTCCTCCAGATCCTCCAGGAAGTCCTGGAATTGTCTAAAGATGCAACAATGTGTGAGGAGAAAACCAGCTGTTCACAACAAAAGGTTCTGCATCCAAAGCACTTTCCTTTCAAAATGCTCTCCACAAACTCCAAACAATGTCCTGTTATCAGTCATTTCATCTGCTTTTGGTTTTCTCACATTTTGCGATGGCTTACAAACAGAACGGTCAGAGTGTATTTTATGGTGACATTTTCTTCAGACGATTAAACTTATTTTTGTGAGAATATCTCAGACACACTAGAATAAAACCTTTTGTTTTGATACCTAAGCAACTGGTTTGAGTGAACAAACAACCTACTATAAGTACCTTCAGTGACACCAGAGCCTGATAAAGTGAGACAGCTGACAAGCTACTTCAGTCTCACAGGCTTTATATATGAATTTATAAAGCCTAACATTGACTGGCTGCCTAAGAGATAAAAAAGGCTGCTGGTTGGTGAGCCGGGTGGATTCATGTATAAGAAAATTTTAGATTTTCAAATAACTTTGTCTATATAAACTCTTATTACAAGCTATGTAAAGCTTTGCTATGAATAAGCCTGAAAATATATACATTTAAACATATAACAGATCAAAATCTACACATTTAGAGCCTTACTGTAGCAAAAAGGAAGAACAGAACAGAAAAGGATAAGAAGAAACATGAGCCCAGAACTGAACACCTGCCCAGCACTCTGCTCTCCAACACAGTTTTTCTTTTTCATATCACAGAGCACCACCAAGAGGAGCCTTCTGTTACTAGCATCCTATGAAGTCTAATACTGGCTGACATTCTTAATATTCAGTGACAGATATTAGCATATAAGGTAATGTTAAATCATTCTTTAATTACAGGTACAGCTACTGCAGATACAGAAGACAGGGGAAAAATGATGGTAAAACAGAGGACAGTGTTGCAGAGCAGTGACTCTATTGGATGCTCTGATTCTCTCAACTCTGGCGTGGAATCTTAGCAAAGTCAGCTAAACTACTTTAAAAGGTGGCTGTGGTACAACCTCCTGTGCTGCTGTTCAGTGTGTGACAGTTTATCAACCTGTCTAAGACGTTATATAGGAGAAGTTGCACTGAAATGCATTTCAACTGGGAAAATATAAGCACAACTCTGTCATAATGAGGACCATTATGTGTGTACAAAGTGTGGGGTTTTTGTTCACAGTCTGAAACAGTACACTACAGGAGGGTCAGAGTTTGACCACACCGTTGAAAGTCATCTTCAAATTATGTTTGTAAGAACATCATTAAATATGACTCATTATGCTCTTGAAAATCTCTCTGTATAGGCACTGTTTAAATAACACTGAATCAAATCACCAGCTGACAATACATTTTTCTACACAGAATCCAGTCCAATTTAAGGCAGCCTGTATTTTTTTTGTACCATTAACCAGAGGGTTAGAGGATGAGTACCAGAAAGTAGGGGAGGAGCATTTTTTTTTTTTGTTGGTTTTGTCTTTCGGTATCTCAGACAATGTGACAGAGGAATTCACGTTTTATAAGAACTCTGTTTCTTTCCTACCTCTCATCATCTGTATCCATGCCATCCCTATCCCTGGTCATTTCCTGCAGTTTCCAGTTCCTGCGCCTCATCCTCCTGCTGCGGTCGTAGCTCTTTTTAATTATCACCTTAGAGAGGCCACAATGATAAAAAAAAAAAAAAAAAAAAATTAACACTCAACTAATTCACTGTTCCTGAGAATGTGACATAATCTGCAGTCAGTTCTCTTTGTTGCCAGTGGAGGGCAGTATTAACCATCTTAACAGCTACAGGCCCATCTGTAGTTCAGGTTCATTTCCTGGAGAACATCCATTAAGTGCAATTAATTCTTACCACATCAGGGACGTAATGGGGGTTCATTTTATTCAGGAACTCATCGTTAATGTTGGAATTGGCAAAGTCGAACCTGTATAAATCAAATGACACAGATAACGTAACAGTACTTGTAAACCTCATAGTCTTTTCCTACAATCATGTAATCACCATCCATTTCCCAGCTGTCCTTTAGACTCACCCCAGCACCAGGTCTCCGATGTTGAGCAGGTGGCCCAGGAATGTACGGCAGTGATACTGCTGACTGGTATCCATCTCTGATGTTTTTTGAACCCACACTTCAGCCAGGGTGTGCTATAACACATACAGAGCAGGGAAATAAATGTAGTTTCAAGCCCTTGTGACAACATTACTCTTGTTTTCGTCTGATTTGTTTTGACAGTTGCATCGATAATATAGCAACACTCAGATGGAGGACAGACAACAGTGTGTTTGTCGTTGTGGCACAGACCTAACATACAGGTTTGGGGATAATGTAATGGTTTGCTATTGATTTTGCTTCCTGGAGAAGAGAGCAATGGTTCCCCTAGATGCAATTTGTTTTACAACAACACCACACACGCACATAACCTTACCTTATTGGACCTGCTGCCAGCTCCAGCACCCAGCTTCAGGTCTCTGATGATGTCGATGTCCATAACAATGAACTCCTCCAGTTGCCGTGGGTTACAGAGACTGTTGAATGGGTTGCGCCAGTATGTGTTCCCATCCACCTCAGCAACTAGTGCATTGAAAAAAATAAAGTAAGACCAGCATTTAATACACTGAGTATAAATTGTATACATTGCAAGCCTTTTTCATACTTTATGTTTTAAACCTATTTAACAAACAGCTACATTTTTCTCACCACAAGTTACAATCCTCCGTAACAAGAAAGCAAAAATCAGGTTCTTGGGAGTGACAGCTCTGATACATTCTGATTTTAAATGCCCTTAAATTACCCTCCACAATACTGCAAATACTTAGCAAAACTGACATTTTTCTCTAGGTTTGGGCATGTTGTCCACACGTAAACAGTGTTTTATGGAGAAAATATTTTTTTTAAAGCACATTCCAAAGTGGATTTCTAAAAACCATGTGCATTTGCATCTCACCCCATTTTGTGTACATCAGCTATTGCTTAGTGCAATTAAGCTGTATAAATCAGTGTATGACCTGCAATAGATCGAGGTCACCATGGATACCTTTGGGAAACAAACCAGATCAGCATTATGGGCAAATCCACAAAATATAAAAAAATATACTTTGACAACATGAAACAACACTTTCAACAAGTTCTAAATTTACATTAACTCAACTTGTTGTTACTCAATGTCATTAGAGATTGAAGCCTCTGCATCTGCTACGCCAAGTGTCATCTACAGCATCTGCTGTTTTAAGTCCAACTAAAGTAACTGTTTGTTCAGATGTTTGTACTGGTTTGTAGTCCTTTGTTTTGTTGTGTGAACAGTGGTTTTGTAAAATGAAGCGTCTTTTGAATTGTTATTTTCATTTAAAGGGATGGTAACAATATCAGTTTAGAAAAATATTCACAACAGTGTGGAGTTGTATAAGATGCTACTATAATCTCTCAGATTCACCAACAGTTAATAGCACAGGAGATACAGGACCATGACAGGACACATATATTGAAAGATACAAGAATCCATCCGCAATTGTCTAAGTGCCAAAGAGCAAACAGAAGACATACAGAATTTGTCTGTGGCAATGGCAGAACTTCACTGTAGTCAACCAGTCAGGAACAATGGCCAAACAGAACAAAATTTGTTCCTCACTAAAAAAAGATAATATCAGTCTTTGTCTGTCTAGCAGTTTGCCAAAAAGGCAACTGAGCAACTTTCAGGTCAGGAAGCAAAATGCTCTGGTCTGATGAAATGAAGACTGAAGTATTTTGGAACAACTTCCAATGCTGAGGAAACTGGGCACAGAGTACCACCTCATTATCATCCCTCAAACCCGGTGGTGGTGGTGGTGGAATCATGCTTTGGGGATATTTATCCTGCGACAGGGACTGGGAGACCAGTCCTAGTAGAGAAAAAGATGGATGTAGAAAAATAGAACAGTCCTGAGTGAAAACCTGTACAAAGTGTTCAAGCTCTTCGGCTGAGACAAAGGTTCACATTTCAACAAGACATGAAGTTTTCAGGGCTTTGGAAAAAACAGGGGATTACTAAAGGGATATGTATAGCTGCTGTGCATAAAAACTATTCAGCCAACCTGGTTGTATTTTTGACAGATTCTGGAAAGAAATGTGTGTTGACTTTGTAGAATCATTATCAAGAAAATATGAAGCAACAAAAAGACATAAATATTAAACTGACTATTAAATGAAAATTGGTCAAGGGTCAAAACATTTAAGTAAAAAAGGGATATTTTAGTCTAATATTAGTTTAATACAGTCAAAAACTCTAAAAACTTTGCTTGCTTTTTCAGGAGTACTCTGTGTCGATCGATGAAACAATTTCAGTTTGAAACAACTGAGTCTCAAACAACAACAACATGTGTATTTGGGTAAGTCCAACTTTCCAACAGCATTGGTCTTATAAAGAACTTAAAAGTTAGTTTAAGTGCACGCTAAGTGAGAAAAAACTGCATTTGACAGAGTTGTTTATTCAAATTTCTCTTGCTCCGAGTTTCCTTATTAAGAAGCCATACCATTGTCAATATGTTTTCTTTGCTGTATATTTCTCAAACTAGACAGGAATGATTTATTTTCATCTTCTGCAAATAAACTGCACACAAGGCGACAGACAGCAGCATACATTTCTTTTAAATACTTGGTTAATTGCCTACTGCGGTTCAAATCTGCTTGACAGACCAATGCCTGCAGGCTGTTCCAGCTTTTCAGTCCTCTCAAAAAGTTTCTAAAGTAAAAATAGCCTGGACTTTGAAGAGTAATTAAAAACGTGTGTGCTGCTTCCAAAATGTCAAAAATCTGTGGAGGAGTGCCTCAGCCTCTTACATAATGAGTGATTACACCAGAGAAAAAGGAAACGCATCATTACTAATTGTCACCACACTTCTATCGATTAGAAATCCCTTCAACCACGCTGGCTGGGCTGTGAATAATGTAAACTGAAAATATATTTTTGAGAGCAGGATAGGTGCTGTGCTGTGGCCGGGAACAGAGGGAAGCTGCTGGTCTACACAGCTGTGATAGACATGTGGTTAGCAGACTGAGATCAGGCTAGAGCAGCGCTGTTTTTAGCCAAGAAATTATTGTAAGCTAAAACATAAAAATGCCTTTGATCGTTTCTGTTGATCACCCCGGAACAAATGTCTTACAAATATGCAAAACCAATCTTTTAGGAGTCTTTCTGGAGGTGGACTCAATCCACTGAGAAATACTTAAACTAAGCTTCATCATGGTTATGTCTTACAATTCCATTACTACTATTGATATCTGTGAATCATTTTTATTATATAATTATTTCTTTAGTCTATTAAATACCATAAATCAATAAAAATATGATCACCTCATTTCTTTTAACAACCACTTGTTAAATAATCTATTACTGTGCTATAAATAATGCATCTTTAAATTTAATTTCTTTAACATCTGCCTAGTGGCTTGAGAGGTGAGGCCCTTTTGTAGCAGCTCCACATTCCATCATGTAGTAATGAATCAAACTTGCTTGCATTTTTATACTATGAAAACCAAAGTAAGTACAAATACCATAGTAACTTTACATATCACAAATATTTCCCATTACAGCTAGGAATTCTGCTCTGCTGAACCACTAGACCAACTGCTATAAACATTATGAAGAAGTTTGGAGAGATCAGGGAACCGATGCGATGGGTTAACAGGAACTGAAGGTAGAGCCTGATCCATGTGGGATTTTTGGAGCCGATGCTGATATTGGGGGCTAAAAAAAAATGATATCTGATATACCGGCTGATATCTGATATAATTGCAGATATATGAAATAAGAACATTGATATACACAGGATATAATAGTCTTATATTAGATAATGGTGGACATATGAAGTAATAGTTGCATATTTGTTTATTTCACAAAGATAATTTAGACAACTTTAAAATGCTGCGTAATAATTTTTATTTAATAGTTTAATTGGGCAATTAATCGGTCAGGCTCTAACTGAAGCAGGAGCTAATTAGTTATTATGTTTTCATCAACACTGAAATCAGGTGAGAGTGGAATACTTACCTTTAGTCTAAGTATCTTTGTTGAAGCTACTCAAGTATATACCTGAAGCACCCCCCTTTTTTCCGCAAATGATTGTTAGTGGTTCTACTGACCCCTAATTTTCATTATGCTAAAATGCAAGATACTAATTAGAAATTAAACAAATTCTTTGCTAGCAATTCCACAGATAATGATACTTAAGGTTTTGACTTTGGACAATGAAATCTAAGCATTATAAAAGACACTCAGATGCTGGGGGGTCTAATGTGCTTCTTTGGACTGTGTGAAAGCTTTATACTTTGTGTTGACCTGAGCTCCTCATTAAACAGTATTGAATATCCTAATACACACCTTCACAGAATTCACATAACTGCCTGAATGAACTATCCTGTTATAAACAGACTCTGAGCAGACTATCCCCAGACACATTTTACTGCAACTATTTCATAACAAAGGGCAAACAAAAGGTCAGAGATAAGCTGAGCTGTGGTGTCATTCAGACCTGTGGAAGCACCAGCAGGACAAATACTCACTCTGCAGTGTGTTGGGATCAATGAGATGGATTGTGCTGGTGACACGGATGCACACACAGATTTGGCCCATGTTCCCCAGGCTCTGTGCCAGCCGTGGTGAAAGACACACAACGTTGTCCTGCCAAGCAGATACAAACAGGTAACTAAGTTCAACTATCCATTCAATTAAACCGTAAGAGTCTATAAATTAAAGGCAACACTGGAGCCAAGAGTTTAATTTTAGTTTGAGTGTGACTATAAAACTCTGATTAAGGTAGTCAGAGATACTGAAAGCTTGACAGTCAAAGTATTACAATATTTCTTTTTGTTCAATTAATAAATACAACAACTTTTATCCTATGTGGCCCTGTGGTCTGTACATGAAAGGCACCAGTCAGACAATAACATCCAGACATAAATCAGTGGATTGGCATTTTAAAACAACACATCAAATAGGATTTAGCACTCACTGAGAATGAGCCTCATTTATCATCACTATCACTATCACTGTCACTGTCACTGTATGCTCTGGTTTCCATCAGTATATTACAATACTGAGAGCCAGATTTTTAACACATTTCCCAAACGAAGAAAGTACAGGCTTCTCTCTATGTGTAAGGACAAGTAAGCTTGCCTGAACTAAGCAGATAAAGGAGTGTCTCATTTTAGTGGATGAGTGAGTAAAAGAAGATGTAGCTTATAGAGAAAATGAAAACACAATTTAGCCGTTTACCTTGCAGACAGGTACAATTTCCACAGAGAAGGTGCTCTTATAGTTGTAAGTATTTGAATGGATGTCATGAGAGATGAGGCGTTGGGATGTTTTTGATCTTTAAAAAATGAATAAATAAAATCAAAAGACAATATTAGAATCATCAGAAATTCAGAGACATTGCATCCTGTCCTCAATGGATAAACAAATAAGATGTTATATTACAGGGTTTCTGTAATCCAACAGGAATGCTGGCCTAATATTAACCCTCACAAGGCCATTTATTTCATAATTGTACCCTGAAGATTTACTCACCTGCAGGGTATGGTGCATTGGAGGAAGTCGACCATTTTCTGGGCGTGCTGCTTGGAGCCATAATAAAAATCAATCCCCTCTGAGAGAGAAGAGCAACACCATCAAATTCATCACAGGCTCACTTCACGGGTCATTGCCATAGCAGAGCACACATGCATGCCAACAGCACATACAAAACAGCAGATGAAGACGGCAGAAAATATGGTAACCACATGTTTTAACCTCCATAAAGCTTTCAAGTCCTGCCGAGATTTGGAGATGATTTCAATTACATGACCGGGCCGAGCTCCACTTCACAGTTGAGTCCTTCTGAGGAGATGTCAGTCAATGCATAGCGTGTGTGTGTGGATGACTGTGTACATTTAATGTAGCAGTATGTATCTCTAAATAGAGCATGAGGCAGGTTTGCCTAGCTGGAATCTATTAAAGAATGCCTGCTCTGATTACAGTACACTGATTAGATGCACAATACATGCCCCTCTGAGGCCCACACAGGGACAGCTGTAAGAGCTGATTGGCACAAGTGATATGCATGCATGGTTTGCTGTCTGGTACGGGAAGAGGTAATTAACGTTCAATCATCATCATTACGTTCTACTTAATTCTAATCCAAATTAGTTACGCCAGTGAGGAATCAGACAAGTTGCCCACTTTTCAGTGTAAATCTGCGGTTAGTCTACAGAATGTGGCAAGACCCCTTAAGAATAGAGTTACATGAAAAATGTACGCTGCATGAATTACAGTCCATTGACCTACCGTGGATCTCCTTGATGTTTAGGGCGTTCTGGTGAAGCTTGTGCTTGAGAAGCAACTGCTCTAGATAGTAGAAGGTCTTTTTGTGTTGAGTCTATTAAAGAAACAGGTTTCTCTGGATTAGTAATATAAAGTGATCTATACAACTATTCCAACCCAATGCCTCAATTATCACTGGGCTGAACGCTGGCTAAAGATCAGAGCATCTGCCACAACCTGTCATCACAGCTGGCCTCAAAAAAAAAAAAAAGGAAAAAAAAACATTCCAGTTAAGACCTTCATTATTGTCAGGCATGTACTTTATTTTTAAATGAGGGAGTGAGGTTGGTAAAAACATTTCCCAGGGGTAATAAAATGCCAACAAACAAGTAAGAACAAGTAGGCCTTTCTGTAGATCTCTGGGTACAGATTAAAATCACATTTACATGAAATAATAGTAAAAGCATTATAGTAAAGAAGAAGGCCATAAGTGTGCCATTGTGGGGTGTAATTGCTGATAGCAGCTGATCAAAGAAGTTACAAACTGGAAGTGCTGTCTTTTATCTTGAGCAACTGTATTATAGATTTATGGATGGCATAGCTGTGTTTGTTTTGCCACACCTTTCTCCAAACTTCAACAGTATAGTACTAGTGTTGGAATACATTTAGGATCATCCACTATCATTCTAGAATAGGGATATGTGGCTAATTTGTCTTTCTTTGACCTAATCACACTTGCCCTGGGTGGTGCCAAGCGAAGGATGCAGCAGAACCTTTGTAAAATAGTGTCTGGAAAAGGTTGTTTTGGTGGAACATTTACATGTTGAGATATCAGAAATAACATTGATGGTTGTTATTCTGTCACACTGCAAGAGGGGCAATTTGAAAATAGCAATACACAGATTGTGGAGAGAAGGATGCTCACTGAAACAGCCACCCAATTGCAGGATTATTCCAGGAGAGTATATCCTGTGAGCCAGACTCGGAAAAGATTTGCAGCCCTTACATTTAATGTCAAATTCCCTGCCAGATAGTTTGAGTGCTGTTTGTTTTATGTAAATCTCACCCACTCATGTTCAAGACTGAGCATGCAAGTGAGATATAAACTCTACATACGTAACACTGCTGAGAAAAGAAAAATGTCAAATTTAAAAGAAACTGTATGCCAACACTCCACAGAAAGGGAATGAGGTCATATTTAAATATGGAGTAAGCAATTTCTGAGACTGTTTATATCTGCACTCAAGAAAAAACATAGCCACCTTTTCAGCATTCTTTTGGAAACTGCCCTTAAGTCAACTTTTCCCTGCCCTGTACACAAGCATGAACATGCTGCCAACTAAATCCCGTTGCTGATTGACCTGATTTGTGCCAGTGAGCAACAGAGGCGTATTCCAGTCTAGAATAGTTAAGTTGTGGATCAGTTTGAGCCACTTTGTTCTGTGAGAAACAAGTAGAAGCATCTATATTTAGAGGATGCAAGATAAAAAAATATATATTTTAAAAACTATCCATATATGGGATGTTTTTGTTTATTACACAGGTTATGGCAGATAAGAGTAATTTTCAACTTCATAAAGTTCAAAATATGAGAAGAATCTTGCAAAATGAAATAGGAATTATATAAATATTCTTACTTTCTGCCTAACTTGAACCACAGCCTTCCAGAAGTCCTTGGCTTCCACACGGTGGCAGTCGTCACACATCTGAGACTGCACAACAAACTCAACTACAAACACCTGCTGTAGGATAGCACCATTCATCACCTGAAGAGGCAAACAGACCAACAAGTTATACCATATGTTCTGAATGCACTGACAAACAACAGTGACTACACTGTGCTTAAAGTAGTTTACATCTCTCTTCAGGGCCATTAAGATAATATCTGACCACTGAGCCTTAGTACATTGTTACAGAGTCCCTGAAACAGTGTAAACAAAAGACTTGGCCCCAAGAAGAGCAGGACTCAGGTTCACTCTGAAAGGTCAAGGAGATGAGATGACAGCCACTGGCAACAGTCAGTTGTGTCAAACACGGTAAACAGCACTGAAGTGATGACTAAGTCTTCGCACATTGCCTTAAAATTTGATGTGCAAGTGATTATCTCAGTCACTTCCAGTAAACGAATATCTGTGTTACACTAAACTTAGAACTGCTCTATCAGTGCTTGCGAGTTTTAATCTGTTAGTCTAAATGGCACTCTCCCACACATATCACTTCCAGTCCCCTTACCTCTTTCTGGATGGTCAGTTTCATCTTAATCCTCTTTGAATGTGGTTCTGTCCACAGGAAGCCAGCATCAATAAGACGCACCTGCACCAAAGAAGTATTCCTTAAACATCCTGGTCACATTTAGACTGGCCCAGTAGTACTAGATAGTTAATTTTCTGGGACAAGTCACAACCTTCACCATCTCCAAAGAATGAATAAACTAAAAATTAGGTCCTAATAAATACAGGACATAAAGTGGACATGAATATTACAACCTGAAAATAATGGTGCATATATTCTTGGACAGGGAAGGCAGATTTTAATTACTTTTTATTTAAAGAATAAATCTAGTTCAGAATATCTTACAGTATTTGACAATCTATAGCCTCTACGTACAGTTAGTTTATTTGTATCTTTTATCTATGGATAAAAAGGAAATTGCCCTAGGGCAAGTTCAAAAGAATCACACTTACTTTCGTCATAGACCCTTTAAGTTTTTTCAGACAAAGGGCTAAAAGTTCCCTGGACTCCAGAGCACACTGCACCCAGGTAGCTGGAGGCTGCAAGTACCTACAATAAAAGTAAAGATACACAACCAAATTTTCCACAATTTTTTTATTTTTTATTTTAATGACATACAGTACTGCATTTTTTATATTGTTTGCACAAATATAGCAAGGAGCAAACCTTTCACACTGTTTGCAGAAATGCACTGAAACTTGCTTGGGGATTCCTTCAGAAATGTCAACCTGAGTACGCAAACAGTCCACACACATGTTTGCTGGGTTGGGAGGGATTGGGATGCCACAAGTACAGCACAAGCTGAGAAGACAGTGGATGTAGGTAAACATCAATAAAGTGACTATAGGTCAATGTCAGGTGAATATGAATACACAGAAGTGTACTGCCACAAAATCACTTCTCAAATTTCTACACAATCCTAATCCTATTATAATGTATTCCTTACAAACTTAAATGATCAAACATGTAACTCCATAAATTATTCATCTATTATCTTATCTACTGACACAAGGACAACTGATCAAAGACAAAAAAAAAAAAAAAAGAACAGCTCGGTTCTTTTTACTGAATCATGAAGGTGCCACCTCTGATGCTGTATGTTGTTTCAGTGGGCAATCATCAATAATATCTTTAGATCCATCTACAGATACCGCTATGACGCTAGTTACATGTTAGTTGTAAGACAAACCCCGTTATCCGTCAGGGTCGTCTCATTACACTACAGATTTAAAGGCAGTTATAAATGAATTACTTACATATTCCCTTGGCTGCTTGTTGCAGGAGCCCGCATGTACTCCATTTTTGTCAGTCTGACAATTCAGGGTGCACCAAAAATGATCTGAGGACAATAAATGGCACGTTAAACTGACAAAAGCATCAAAACCTAATAACCAGCCAGCAGTGACATTGATACGAATGCAAAAACTGAAGCGTCGACAAGTTAAAAAGTTAAAAGCTGTTAGCCTCGACCGTAAAACAGTTAGCAGCTAGCATTTCAGGCTAAACGAGGCCGTCTTTCAAAGTAGTTTTGGAGACATTTTTGAAGAAACAAAAGCTTCGAAGCATCCAAACCTTTGTAATTACTACCACCAAATCAAAAACGAGTGGATGACAAAACTTACTGGAGTTAGTTTAAATAAGTCTCTACACACCCTGGAAAAACAACCCACGTTTTCTACACATAGCATCCGCGAGGCTGAGTGACGTCACTCCCACCGAAGGACCCCGAACCTGTCTTCATTTGCCTGAATAAATTTCCTACAAATACATAAATGGCATAAACTGCCAAAGTTGCTTAGAGGCCAAAATAATATACAAAATGTTTATGCTGTAGTATAAATTGATCTACAAAGTGTAATTGACTGTACTAAGTGTATAAACCATAATGCTCTAACGACGGTATTTATTTAATTTGATTTGATTTCTTTAGATTGTTTGAGATATGGGATATGTGGTAAAAGCTAACGACCACAAATCTAAATAGAATATAGCATGATTTTTTTTTTTTAAAAAAAGCTCTAACCAGAAACCTCTAGCCTGAGAGTTATTGGAATTGAAAAAAAAAAAAGTTATGTCGCATTTTGGAGTAAACATAGATGACAGTGCTAGACTATCACGTGATTGTTGTTTGGTAAAATGATTAAACATATCTGACTTTTGGAGTATATACCATGTTTGAACAAAGTAATTGGTACAAGCATAATTCCCAAGACAAAAATGAGATTCAAAGTGGTTATAACGCAACACCCACTTTTGAGACAGCTGTTATAACATTGTGCTGTTAGGTAAATAACGCCATCTGCCATGTTTAAAAATAGCTAAAATAGTACAAATACAACTGTCATACAGTTATAATCCGAGAGCAAAAGGTATGTCCCTGTGGTATAAATACATCTCAGTTCCCCTAGTGCACCTGTAGTATGGAGGTTGCTTGGATGCATTTACGTGCCGTGGGACATCCTTACATAAAGATTAAAGTACAGATGATCAAGCTGAGAGAGAATCAACACTTACAAGCATTTTAAATGGAAGAAATGGTGATTTTTCCGAGACGTAGCTGCAATTATGGCCTAAGGTTCTTAAGAATGGCCATGAGTCTCCTGATTTTGTGTGGTTGGTTGCTTTCATAGACCATTCATGTATTTCTGTAGACAGATAACAGCCCATTAACATTAACACCTTTGATATTCTGAGTAGCCTCCAGACTGTTTTTCCAGCATCAGATGTTGACTCACATGTTACTTGTGAAGAAAATTGGATTGAGTTCTTGATTTAATTAATTCAAAAATATTTTCAAAATTACATTTGTGAAGTAAGCATTATGGTAACCATAATTTTTTTGATCTCTCACATTCATAAGTTACGTTGATGACAGATGTTGACTTAATAAGTTAATTAACAATTAATAGCTCCTTAAAGTGGTCCAATTGTTGCTTCACAGCAAACAAAATATATAGGCAGCTGAACCTATAAAGTGTTAGTAGTTTCAACAGTACTAATAGTTTATGTAATGTAAATATATGTCAGTTTGTGTGGTTCTTATGAATAGTCTTTTATACTGTTTGTTTATGCTACTGTGTCAGGGACGGGAATTGCAAAGTATAGCTATACACTAGCTATAACTGCTATAAAGTCTATTGTTCTTGATAAATAAGTGAGTAAGTAAATAAATAAACAAATAAAGAAAAAGTATTGTGGTGTATTTTATATATTTTATGATTGTATTCGTTTTTATTGGTCAGGAAAACACAGTTCTTTTTATCATCAGTGACTAAAAAAAAACGTATGTTTGTGTAAACCTGTTGCGAATGACATCCTGAAGAGTGTTTCAGAATTCATGCATTTGTTTTTAGCTAAGCATCTACTTGACATCTCGGCTGGATCTTCCATGTGACGAGGTGCACCTGAAGGCAGCACCAAGGTTTTGTCAAGCAGCAGTCGGAGTCGCAGCTAGTGTGGCAGCTGGGAATGTGAGGGCTTCACACACACCGCTATTTTCGGGACTGGGAAGAGTAGCTGGGTCGGCCAGGAGGAGGCTCCGGCCAAAGGTCTACTACTCTGGTCAGTTAACCGGGTCAGTTTAAAGTCCAAACCAGCGCCCTGCGTCCGGTGTTTACCGACCGCACCTGATGGTTAACGGTCGGCCGTCGGTGGCTCACTGCGGGGCTGTCTGTTAGGGACAACCCGCCGGCGCGCGGTGCTCAGACCCCGGCTTGTGGAAGCTACTTAAGGACCCCCTCTTATTTAACGCAGACGTATCTCCTATCTACCTGGTGGATCCGGATAAAGATGCAGTGAAGCGACAGCCTTGTAGCCACTAATTCTCGCTGTGAATTCCTCGGTTAAATGTGTCTGTTTCACGGCTATCAAACCACTCACGCCAACGACGATGGACTGAAATCTGCGGCGGGGGCGAACGACACACAACCTGCCGCGATTTTCTGCGTGTAAATAAGTAAATGATAGAGGATACGATGACCCTGCTGTCTTTACTAGGTCGGATCATGCGTTATTTTCTTCTCAGACCGGAGACCTTGTTCCTGCTGTGTATCAGCCTGGCTCTGTGGAGTTACTTCTTCCACACGGACGAAGTGAAGACGATCGTCAAGTCCAGCCGGGATGCGGTCAAGATGGTCAAGGGGAAAGTGGCGGAGATGATGCAAAACGAACGGTTCGGCGGGCTGGACGTCCTGGATGCAGAGTTCTCCAAGACCTGGGAGTTAAAGAGCAACAATGTGGCCGTGTATTCCATCCAAGGGCGGCGGGACCACATGGAAGACAGGTTCGAGGTGCTCGCGGACATCGTTAACAAGAGCCACCCGTCTATATTTGGGATATTTGACGGCCATGGGGGAGAGGTGAGTAAACACTATTATCAGTATGATGCAAAACATCAACAAAGTGCAGATGTCAGTATGTGGGCTCCCAGTAGCTGCAAGAGACGTGTGGCTCCTCGGGGCCACACAGGACTGAAGTATTTCACACTCACAGGCCGAGAGGCTTAACAGAATGTTTTTAGAGGCAGAAATTAACAATTAACATCATAGCTTCATAATCCAGATTAAATTTTAAACTTTCTCTATGAAATATTACACATTCTCCCAAATGCCTGTCACAACTGATCAAAGACACATGTGGATCTTAGAGTGCATATCCTACTTCTCCCCAGATGCCACAACTTTTATTTATATTATTTCTTCACAGCTGAATATCTCTGACAGAAAGATTAAATAAATAATGGATGGATAAGTGAATTTGCCTCAGGGTAAAGCAGCACACACTGACAAAAATAATGCTAATGAAGCTTGCAGTTGCTCTTTCTTAAACAGGTTCTGTAGACACACTTCTTAAAAGTCAAGTAAAAAAAAAAACAAACAAAAAAAAAAAACAGAGGCTTGCAGGGAGCCAACTGATATGCTTAATCCCAAGCAATTTATTTATTTATTTTATATTAGCACAAACAAGAAGACTCACAGGGTTTGCAGCTACCAATGCGTAGGAGACCATAATTCCCTGATGAAGCATGGTTCGCCCACACTTTAGTCTATGCTGTCAAAGTGGTAAGGAATGCACAGAGTAAAATAATGCTGGAAACATCCACCTCTTAAATTCTTTTGGCCAAAACAACATTTTTATGCTGCAGACTGTATTTGCCCTGTTAACATGATTATAGCTAAAACGAGGAGCAGGATAAACCTGTGCTTCATCTGAGCTCACCAGCAAAGCATTGATCACTGATCTATTGGTCAGTGTACACCCCCAGTTAATAGCTGGTAAGAAATATGATGTTTTTCTGCTTTCTTGATGCTAATAAATGTTGCCTTTTTTTTTTTTTTTTTTTTGCCTCTGAGCGCCTACACATAGTCTTTTCTTTTCTTCTCTTCTCTTCTCTTCTCTTCTCTTCTGTTTTTTATACAACATGAACATTCTTCTTCATTTTGATCAGCCTGCTCTGCTTGCTGTGAAGCTGTCTGCTCCTGACAGACAGTGTCTTCAATCTGTGTTTGACTGCTGTGTTCTGATTGAGGCTGAACGATAACAGTCTAAAAATAGGCAGCCAAAGGCAAAGAGAATAGCTGTTCTTTTTAGGGGAAATTAAATTTTAGGCTGCAGTGCTGACTGCTGCAGCTTTTGACCAAAAGTGGTCATTGGATTGTTTTTCCCTGCGGCCTCTTTTCCCAGTGTTCCTTCCCTATGTGGAAGAGAGTATTCCCTTTTCAAGACGAGCGATGTAACCTGCGAACCCTCCTACAGCTGCCACCCATGTGGTGGAGCAGGATAAATAAATAGCGAAGAGGAGATATGTTTGTGTATGTGACTGAAAGAATGAGTGGGAGAGCATCGGTGGTGAAAGTAAGTACAAGATGAGACGGTTGAGATTCACCCATGTAGGCGAGACACTCTTTTATGACTACATGTCCATGGGCAACAGTTTGGTCTGATTTCATTCCAACACCCTCTTTTGAAGTGTGTGAGATGATTTTCAGACAGCAGCCTTCAAAAACAACTTCCTCTGTTTAGTGAATTCAGATTCTTTTTTTAGCCCGAGGGCACTGAATAAAGTGGAGAGATGCTGTGTGACCTTAGGCAATACCAGGGATACTGGCTGTCTCAGCTGGTTAGTTAGTGAAGTGTCAGCTGCTTCCAGTTCATCTAAATCCAGGATGCATAGTAATTAAAGCAATCTAGAATTTGTGTCAGTGTCTATCTGGCATCTGAGACCTTACATCAACACTAGGGACATGTGAAGAATATAAATAAAAACTACATTTTTTACCAGAGTGTCTCGTGTTGACACACAGATACGACAAAAACACCAAGCAAGCTAAAGATAAAAAAAAGTAGTAAATACCTGTGCTGTGTGGTATGACATTATATTTCATATCCTATTTTGTCTTTTATGTTGCTTTGTTGCACTTCAAAGTATTTACAGTTATTTGGATAATGCTTTGCATTGTTCTACATGGCTCAGATCCAGACAGGAGATTCGGATAACAGCAACACAGACAAACAGAGAGGAGAATGACCATGACACACAATGTCTTCAATACATCTGACCTTATTGCATTTTGGGCCTATATGTATTTTATTTGTAAATGTAGTTTTTATATTTTATACTTGAATGTTTTATATTTTGTTACCTGCTTAACTCAAAATTTACACAAAAATTCTAAATAGAAGGAGAAGGTAATTACATGTGAGATCATCATAAATATTTAATGCAAAGGTTAAAAAATTCAGTTTAAATTTACGGAAAAGTGGTTGTATGACATGATTGCTGTTGTAGTGATATAGGTACTGTTAGAAGACATTGCCATAAAAAAAGGTCTATAAAATAAATATCTATCCAATCATCCATTGTCTGAGCTACTTAGTCTTCATGAGGGTATCAGAGCTTATCCCAGTTTCTATCAGCCAAAGGTAGGGTACACCCTGATGTGTCCGGTCACTTATCATACGTTGCATTACTTATCTATAACCCATCTATGGTATTAAGGGAAAATTCAATTGGACAGAAATCTCACAAGGGCATCTCTTTTTCTTGTTGACTGCTTGTCATACTAGTCAACTTGGACCATGTATAATACAAAATGTATGTATACGATAGATGTGCATGTTTTTTCACTTTTCCAAACCATTTTTTGTTACTAATTGATGAATTAATTTAATTATCATCCTGTAATTTAGTTATTGTATTACCTATAGCTGTAACTCTTGTGTTAGGGTAATACAGTAAATAGAGAGGTGACAGAAGTTACTTTCTGGTACATGCACGTAAAAAATAAATCACATGTTTACTAGTGAGTGTTGAAGATACAAGTTGGTTAAAGTTGGTTGCATGGAGACAGCATCATGACTAATTTCCTGTTTCCATTCTCTGTGCCAAGCCAGATAATCTGCTGGGCTGTTCCTTTAAAAAAAACAACTGTAGGCTAAGCTAAGATAATCTGTCGGACTACTCCTTTAAAAAAACTGTAGGCTAAAATAAGATAATCTGTTGGACTGTTCTTTTTCAAAAACTGGAGCCTAGATCTTATGAGTTGGTTTTAATCACACAAACTCAGGGTCTAATGAAATGGTTAGAGGTTAGGATTGGATGTGTTTGAAAGTTAACCTGTCATTATTCACATATCTCCTTGGAACCAATCACTTTACAACCAGATGACAGTCGCCAGTGAGTGGCAGATAGCATCTGGAAATCTTTTTTTCTCTTTCTTTATCTCTTCGCCACACACCCTCTTGAACACACCAACACAAATTCAATTTTCAGTGTCTAAAATCAGTGTTTAATGTGAATGTATCCATCGGCACTCTCAGTCATATTAGATGTTGGTTCAGTGAGGGGTTTTATCTGTTAAATGGAGATTGATTATAGCTGACACATGGGAATAACCTGCATGAAAGTGATAACCCTAGGCTTTCCATCCATATAACAGCAACATGAGCCATTTGTTCCTCACCAGCATGTAGAAAGTCAGCTGTATTCTGATTCTCCTTGCCTCACTGTCAGGATATAGCTTCAGGCACTGCAAAATTACCTTAACTGTAGAGTACAGAAAAGGCATTCACTATAAGCCTGTTTAACCTGAATGTGGGGGATGCTTTTCTGTGTGCTTTGCCATTTTAGCTTTTTGTAGAGTTGATTTCTTCTTCAATCAACCTTCAGTGTTTCATGCCATTTTGATCACTGCTGTTTGTGAGTAGGTTGTGATGGATTCAGGCTCTAACAGTGAAGGAGGAGACTTAAGAAGGGAAGGGAACTAAGAGGAGGACCATTTTAAGAAAATTGTTTTATGTTTTTATTCCACTCTTAATTTGTCCTTAGTTCACCTTTGGTTCATATTCACAGTAAATGGCTGTTTCATTTTCAGCTTTCATTTTTGGAATTGTAAAGTAGATAGGACTATGACGAGGAATAGAAGCAAGAGGTAGTGCATATTTCGCCTGCTTTTCAGCATCAGAACGAATGACATCTGATGGTCAAGGAAGCTGGTGTGTGAATTTAATATATATAAACGTTATTATGTGCACGTTTGTATTGTACTTGGGAAGCAGGAGGTCCAGTGGGAGTATGTAGTTTAGTTACTAAGCAGTGTGAATTCCTCCTGAGCTTGCTCTCGTTAGAGAGATGAAAGAAAGAGCCGGCATGTGACTAATTGCACTGTTGGTTTTACAGGATTAGAGAGAAAGCAAATGAACTCACAGACTATGTGAAACCCAAGGACAGCAATGTGTGACTGGATGTATGAATATGTATGTGTGCATGTTGCAAGCTTGCATAAGTAAGGTGTTCTGTTTTCCCTTCAGGGACGTCAAGAATTGGCACAGAAATGGGGAAAGGCAGATTGGAGTTATCTTGTCTTGCAGACAGAGTGGAGAGAAGTTGGTGAAATAAACTTTATTTCATTCTGAAATAAACAAGTGAACTGTGTGGTAAATATTAAGACTGTTCAGTTTTCTCTAGGTTTCTATGGGTCTGAGGAGCTGAGGCTGCAATAATATTTGTTAAATTTTTTTCATGTTTTAAGTGCAACTACATGTTGTTGCTAACATGTCACTGGTAAAAAACCTAAAATGTCAGGAAAATGCATAGTATTTCAAAGCGACCAAATATGGCAGCAAACTGTGCAGTGTCGGTATGTTTTTTCCTCTTTATTTGGATGAGATGACATGAAAAAACACTTAGGTGCTGCACCTACATTTTATAACAGCAGGAAAAGTTTGCACCAGAGAAGAAAATATAAATAAATACCAGTCATGATATGGCACGGCAAAACAACAAAAATGTGTCCAATGAGAATCAATAATATGACCCACTAAGGCTGGGATGCTCCTGTCCTCCTGGGTGAAGGCTGACGTTCAGCCTTTCAGTCCTTCCTTGATGTCAAGCGAAGTGGAAAGTGGACTCGACACAGGAGGTCGTGTTGTGCTGGAAAATACTCATGCAGTAGAGAGAGAAGACAACCAGGGAGCTGCAGGGCTCTGCTTAAAAGTCTTCTGACCTTTTGGTAATTTGTCCCTGGTGGTGAGGTTTGTTTTCCTTGTAGCGAGAGGACTGTCAGAAAGCGTATGTAGAGTGGAATCGTGGAGTGAAACACAGCAAATAAGAGGATGAATGGGCTGTTGCCTGTCAAGCAGTCTTAATGTTTAGCCCTGCAGTAAACATCAGTAATCTTTTCTTTTCCACTGGTGACCTTTTCCATGAATTAAATTTGAGTCATTCAGAAATCTTCCCTCTTTAATAGAGTTTGCCGCACTGTTTCCCAACATGTTAAATTGTGTCTTTGTTAAGGATGTGATGTTAAGCATGTGTATAAGAACACATATTTCTGCACATGTGACAACTGTATATTTTTTTTTTTGACAGGACTGAATAAGTGTGTTTGTCCACAACGCAGTCTAGTGCCAGATAAGAGTGCCTTCTTCTGCCTCAGTGTGTCGTTCTTCCCTGCTGGCAGCGACTGCTCAATAATTTAACACCCTCTCTGTCAAACACTTCTGCTAAAGCTCCCTGACTAAATATACACCCACCTCGAAGCCACAAGGTCATTGTTCACACATTAGGTGTCACTGTGTATGCAGAGTTTGGGGAGGTCTTGTCTGAAAACTAATTTGAAAAGTTTGAGCTTCATGGTGTTTAGGTTCTTTTTGTCCTCTTCCACTTTACCCAGTCCTCATTCCAGAGGGCTAAAGCCAACATGGTGCTGGGGGGTGGGTTTGGTGATGGTGCTGTGTTCATGGTTGGTTGCCAAAACCTCCCTTTCACCCTCCATCACCCTGTTTTTTCTCCACTTATTTACCCTCCTCCTTTTCTCTTTTAGGGAGTTGGCAGTGAATGAATGCCCCCCCCCCCCAACTCGACTACATGCCCACTATCATAGTTATTTGCCACCCTCAGTTTCTCAATGTAGAATGCATGCATACTACCCCATGTGATATGAATTCCATTATATAGGCTAATGTCCAACATGCTAGTTGTGTTGGAAGTGTACATTTAAAATCTTTTTCTAGATGTGTCAAGGCACCAACTTTGGCTTTGAATGCTTAATGCTCAGCTACATCAGTACTAAATGTATCTGTTCAATGAAATGCTATTAGATTGTATAGTCTTAAGTGTGTGTGTTTTTGTTCTGTTGCAGATTAGCAGTCTCTAAATCTAATCACATGGCTGGAATTGACTGGGCTGCTCAGTGTAATCTACACTTTATTTTGAAACGGGACATTCTTCAAGTCAAAAGACGTTATATAAAATGCTGAAAGAAAAAAAAAAGTTTGTCGACTGATTCTTGAATCCGACTACGGTAGCTGCAGTTTTTGTGCCAGCTCGGCGTTTGTTTGTCGTCGTGTGATTGAGAAAATAGATGAGTCAGTTGGAGTTTGTCTGCGCGCTGTCTTGGCAGTGAAGGACGGTGGCAGAAGAATGTTGGCTGAGAGAAGGTGGTGAATCGCAGCTGTTCAGAGTTAGTGACATTGGTGTGATTGTGTGTGCAAAGAGAGTGGACCGTGATGTTTGAGTCCCTCACAGTCGTGGCTCTTCCTCTCTTCACACTGGCCAGATGGGCCTGTGGGAAGGGCAGGTGCAGTCTGGTAAATAAAAACTGGCCTCCTGTATCTTTACACGACCATGCATGTAAGTTTTACATGACCCATCAAATAAGATTAACAGCTCAAGAAAATTCCCTGATGATTTTTTTAATTTCTCATTTAAGCATCTGTTTCATGTTTACATTTACACTTCTATTCCTTATGTTTGTATGTTACGTTTCATATTTGCAGCCAATCTGCTGCACACATGTGTTGTACAGCCATCCAGACATCGATCCATCCATCCAGACAGGAGGAATGCTGCTGATATGAAGGTTTAATATTTGCACATGGTTTCTATTCACTGGAAGAACGGTGAAATACAAACCTTCAAATACACCATGTCTGAGCCAGGTTGTCTTTAATTTACAATGTGAAGAAGCCCCATGGGATAGGAGAGAGGATTGGACACAGCACGTCATTAATTTGTATTTATGATTTTGGAAATTGCAAGGAAGAGAGGTGTTCTGCATGTTCTGTATGCCTTCATAGTCAGACTTCATGTTATTGTTTGTATAGCAGCGTCTTGCTGGACCTCTGCCATGAGGTCTTGATTATGGCCCTTAGAGATTTATGGCCACAGAAGTTTTTTCAGTTTTGTTTTCCTCTGTGGTTCTTTAAAGGGTACTTCTTGAACAGGGTGGTGCAGGGCCAGTCCAACAATGGTGAGGGTTTATGGGGAACCATCTGCTGTGCAGGGTGAGAGTTAGATCATTTAAATGTGATGAGGTTAAGAAAGAGACAAAACAAGAAAAGCTGCAATCAGGGTAAGGGAAACAGACTGCAAACAGATTGAAGATGAAGCCTACAAGTAATTCCAATAAATAATCTCACTTTCTTAGCATTTTAAGGTTGATTCTAATCAGGATTTCCTTAATCTCAACCTTTTGTTTGTAATCTTGAGCTATAGTGGTGGGTAAAGGACACACACAATAAGCAGTCAGAGTCAGGCTGTCAGCCAGTTGGAGATCTCGGATCTAATTCAGAAAATCAGAAATGGATCAGATCATTCACATGTTCTGACCTCATCAAAATGTCAGTATCTTACACATCATATCTGTTTACAGACAGCTTGGTTTTACATCTGGCACTCACCTAATCTAATCTAATTTAATCTTAAACATTTGTACCATCACAGAACATACCTGTTATCTATTACCAACAAATACTTAAAAACAATGCTCAAGTAAAACAAGTATAAACCAAATTGTTTTCCTTATTGATCACCTTCACTATAAAAATAAGTCTGGAAAATATATTATTAAATATACATGGGATGTGGTAAATAAATTTGTAAATATCAAGAACAGTTTGTTAAATAATTTTGTAAGCATGCGGCAGGGGACTCACTTTGACATTTACATTTCATTCTGTCTCATACACATTTATTGTGTACAAGGGTAAATACAGTATCTCAGAGTGAACACTGCCTCATGGTCGTTTTCTATTTATATTACTCACATTAAATATGTTGCTAGGTTAATGAATGTCAGAAATTCAGTGTGTTCATAAGTTTACAAATGTGAATTCAACAGAGAAATACTGAAATGTGTATTGTATACAGCCTTTGAGGCAAAATATATTAAGATGTTCTTCATTTATTTTACCATACGACCAAGTATATAATGCAATATAGGTTAACTGTAACAAATTAATGGAGAGATACCAAAGACATTCCAATGACGTTTTTCAAAGTTTTGTGCAGTTTTGGTAAAAATGTAATTATTATTTAACAGTCATTTGTTTAAAAAAAAATATCAATGAATTCCTCTTTTATAAAACAGTGCAGTCTTTGTCTCATATTGAATTTGTTATTATTCAGACTGTAGGTTTGAGACGTTTTACTGCAGCACAGCAAGACATTGTATCAAGGATAATTATTGAGACACTGTAAACTAAATTATGATAGTTTACAGTAATGTGATAGATGTGATGACGGTAAACTGTCACTAATGTTGATGCACCAGTCAATAAGACAGCAGATACAGCCGGTGGGTACATTAGACCCAGTGTATTGGTAAATGGGGCTGAGTTTAATGAGCCATTTGGTGTGTGCATTAGGTCATGGGCTGGTGATGGTTCAGAGTGGATGGGAAGTTTAGAGGCAGATAAGCAGGGTTGGTAATTGATTAGTGTGGTGCAGAGGAAGCTTATGGTGATGTGAGCTAATGCTAACAGCTCCAGGCTCTTAGGATCTCTGCTCACTTCCTGGGAGCGTCTCTAAGCTGAGGCTAAAAGGAGTAGAAGAGACAGCAGGGCAGATTAGATTTACACTAATCCCACTGGGAGATTAGGACTATACACATTCTCCATGGATTCTGAGGTTTCTTTTTCCATCTTTCCTTCTCCCTCCTGTCTCTATTTATTTATTTTCCATTTCTTTCGTCTTTCCCTTCCAGCTGTACACTTGAATATATATGTATATGTGTATATATATATATATATATATATTTGTTTAAAAATCCCCTTCTCTGTACACATCCACTACCTGCATGTGTTCACTATCCAGAGAAGAAGGCAGCATGTTGCCCTCTTCATGACTTGCTTTAATGAGCTTATCCAGCAGCATAGCTAGCAGCTATACTTACAGCTACTCAGAGGAGGAGAGATGCTTTATTGAGGGTGAGGAGGAGGAGGAGGAGGAGGAGGAGCGAAAATGATAGTGTGGACAAGAAGTGCCCTCAATAAGAGCAGGAGGGAGAAGGACAAAAAGGAGAGAAGAGAAGAGGCCAAAGCAGATAATAAAGCATAATGTCACAGGCTTACAGAAGTTGGCGAAGATAGGGGAGGAGGAAGTGGAAGACTGTGTGGAGGTGGAAAAATTATGGAAAAATGTGGAGAAAAGTAATTTTCTTCAGACACAAATAGGATAAAAACATGGAAGCTAAGAGAAGATGCTGTGCCCAAAGATTTTCCAGGCCTCCAGTCTAACTACCAGAGTAAAGTTAGAGGTAATTCAGAGGCTTATAGTGAATTTTTGTGTAGCCCAGAGTTGACAGAAAGGGGCTAAACATACTGTAACTGTACTACAAGCTGTGAGATGGTGTGTGAAGTGCCAAGTAGAATTCTTTTGATCCCAAGTCTGTCAGACTGAAGGCCATAGCTACATGGGGCAGTTCCTCCCCCGAGAAAGCATGACATACTTTCCCACCTCTTTCTTCTGTTTTTTATCTTCTCCCTCACGCTGCTCTCTGTCTCTGTTGACCTTTCCCTACAGTAACTGTCTCTGTTTTCGCTCGCTTTCCTCCTCCTCCCTCCCCTCAGTGTCTACCTCCTCAGCCATTTCCCTTCCTTCCGCCTTACCTTCTTCTTCTCTTTTACTCATAGCAATCCCCCTCGTTCTCTTTTTTCCTCAAAAATCAGAATCTGTCATTCATCTTGAATTTCTCCAGGATGCCATTGTCAGGGGAGTGTAATTGGAGATTCTGTGTGTTTGTGTGAGGAAGTAAAGGATAGAGATTTCTCCTATGGCTTATAGTTCTTCTCAGACACTTAATGTTGTGATTGAGCTATTTTAATCATCTGTGCCTTTTTAACTTGTACATGTACAATTAACTTTAAGGTAAACTATGGAATTAGAATGAGTAAATGATTAATAATCCTAAACAATCTGGTTTTGCACCCTTTATTATTCTCAGAATAAGAATAATACGACTCCCCTGCTAGATGTAAGATAACGAGTCTTGGTTATATCATGAGCTGTTGCAGTGCTCCTGTCAGGTGAATGTATGGTAAGTGTTAGCAAACTTGCCGCTGCACCAAAAGTAGATGTATCTCTTCTTGCTGTAGGTGTCTGGATGTTGCTGTACTACCCTTTATAGTAAAAAGTATTTTTTGTTTATCACATTCCTTTTCTTCATGTCTGCTTTGACCTTTTGCTCTATCACCTTATATATCTCTCTCTACTTTGCTATATCCATTTTCCCCTTCTCTTTTCCTACCTCTTTCTCCCCCCTCTTCCCTCCCTCACCCCTACCCACAGAGTCACCTTATCTCTCTGCAGTCTGTCTGACTTATTTATCACTGCTCTGAAATATTAAAGAGTCTGCTGCCTCCAGTCCTGAGGGGAGTCCACAATTTTTTTTTTTTTTTTTACTTACAACACACACACGGAAACACATACACCAACAAGTTCAATCATAATGTCTTCTGAAGATGGCACATGCTCAGCACCATTCAGTGCACAAACTACTTGTTGTCTTATCATTTTAGACTCTCCTCCTGATTTTTTACAGACTGACAGACTGCATACAGAGTCCTGACAAATTCTCCTTTGGGGCCTTGCAGATGCATGTACACTGTCAGAAGGACTGTTGGCTTGCTCGCCTGATCGAGTGCTACTCCGCTGTACATGTGCCAGTTCCAGGAAAATGGTTACTATGAGCTGGCCTTGCAGGACCGCTCAGTCCTGACTCGTCTAGATATAGAAATTTATATTAAAGTGATTAGGAAACCCCCTTTATTCAGTATCTCTTTCTACAACAACCTACGGTCTTATATGGTTTGAAAAGCTCATATATTTGTGAAGGAGTAAGTGGTAACAGTTTTATTAAATAAATGCAAAGTTCTGAGCTGATAACAACATTTAAAACAACAATTTGACCAACAGTAGATGTTGATTATACTTTTGATTTATGATGCTCTGTTTTTGTTTTTTTTTTTCTCTTTTTCTTGTTTTTATGTCAAGAAAACCAAATCTTGATTATGAAAAAAACAACTGTACTGTTTCTCAGCTCTGTGTTACACTAAGCACAAATTCATTCAAACAAATTTATGAAATAATGCTTAACGGAACACCACAGATAAACACTGGCCGCTGCCACTGGTGAAATGACATATATTTGCTGATAGTCAGTGTTGGTCATCAATCAATACTGGCCAGTACCAATGTTCAGCTAATGTGCATTCCTAATGGTAAGAACAATATCTGCATTATTGATGACAGCTGTCAGTTATAGTAGTAGTTGATATTTATTTTACATCCTCTTGCCACACTTTGCATTTCTCACCTTCCAGCAACAGACAGGGTTACCAGCCCTTTTTTCTGTATAGTTACTCCAAAGGATGACCACATGCGCACAAACATACACAGAGAAGGACACAGACTTTTGCTGGCATCTATTCTTAGCAGGCAGTCCCTTGGGGGCATTGGTGTCTAAGGCTGGAAATAGTGAACAGGCCAGAGTGGAGTGGGTCTGCTCCATCATGGTACTGCACCTGCTGTGGAAACTGGGCTGCCTTAGAGACCTGTGGCCTGGTGCCTGTTGGCTCTGACACTATGCCTGCAGCCCCCCTTTACCAGGCAGCCATGAAAACAAATGTCCAAGCTGTCAAGAGCTTGCAAACAACAATTGAACAAAAATGATTAAAAACATTTTTAATCCAAAATGAGTCCCAACACATGCATGATTATTTTGTTTATAACTGCTGAGGCACTCAATTAGTTGGAACATATTGAAAGCAGAAATAGATGCTTTCTGACATTCTTTATTGAATGCGGCAACTCCAAATATGCACAAAATAGCTTTTAAGCTGTAATGGGCAACATTTGGGGTTGAGTCTGTTTTGGAAAATGGGCACTATTTGTCTTTGGCTACAAACGTTGCCCTCATTAGGTTGCATTGGAACTTGGCTTTACTGGAGAGTCGAGCCATCATGGAGCAGCTTGTGTCATCATCACCTCTTTGTTGATCATTTGTAACTTACTATTTAAATCTGCTTGGCATGAGAATGCAAGTACGTATGTCTCAGGCATAAAGGAAATGCCTAGTCGGCTAAGATAAATGCTTCTGAGATGCAATTTTTCTATGATTACCCAATAAAGTTTTTTTTCTGGCCTGTATGAATAAAATTTAATTGAATTCAAGAATGTACTTTACATCCGTGGGCTATTAATGCTGTTCATCAGTGCTCCTCTTTATTTTTTTGATGACCATCCAGTCCTGTATTGATTTTGTACTTTCCTGGTGTGTCCTTGTCTGTGATGTATCAGGATGTATTGGTGTTTGCAAAAGATATTTGCTCAATTGTATCCAAGAACCAAAGTGTTTAAAGTGATTGTTGTTGGTTGTACTTACATTTAGTGCTGTCCACTTGTGATCCAACTGGCCAGAAAGCATTTTAAAACCAACAGGGTTTTAGAAACATCCATTCCTCTCAGTCACTGTCTCTTCTACCAGTGTGTGGGATGCAATAGCTGAAGTAATGCAGGTTACCTCTGTCTTTGTATCTGCATGACTCACATGCTGAAAGCAGCCACTTCTTGGTTCACTCTTACTCCTATATCCCAGTCTCATTCCATTACAGAGGCTCCATTTTCATTTTCTGTATAGCATTATCATGTAAAGCCCTCATCTTCATCTGCCTTTAACATCCCTCCCCCCTATCTAGAGTTCATTTAATCTAATCAATAGTCTTCACAAAATGTCACACATATGTACAGGCATACACACAGAAGCCTTTATTTTTGTCACCCAGCTTTACAAGAGCAGCAGGAGCAGCAGCAGCAGATGGAGTAAATGAATATTGATTTTCATCAATGTCTGTATGTTTATAGGTGAGTGCAGTTTAGTTTTGCACTATGACACACAAACAGGCATTGCATTGATTGCTGTGTACTTTCTTTTTCAATGAATAGGAATGCAGAATGCGGCAAGTGTAAGAATGCCAGTGATTGGACTACAGATGAAATTTTACAACATTACATGTCACCGATTGATCAAGAGTAAAGAGGCAGAAACCTTATATTCTAAACCTGCAGTGCTGATGAACGCTTGAGTGGAAGACTTGCTTTTGTGGCTGCCTTCAGTGGTGTTGTTCTCCACTACTAATCAGAGAGAGAAGGCAGGCAGTTTGTAATTAACGTGATAAATGCAACATCTGTCTCCAGAGTGACAGTGAGAAAAGGGGAGAGGTTGAGAGAGGAGTGGAGGAGGATATAGATGGAAGCACTGGATTAAGCAAGCATTTTTGGAAGAGAGAGAGGTGATGAGAAGTGAAAGAAGGTTGTGAGCTGGTGCTGAAGAATGTAAAGGTTTGAGAGGGGGGGAGTAATCCAGATGTCACCAGCATAGTGAAGCATTATTAAAATGAAAAGCCATCAATTTATTCACACATGCTTTTCCTGCAAAACAAATCAGCAGAAATCTACCCGTTGCTCTGTTCCTTATTTATGGCTGCCCCAATTATAAACCTGCTGCCTGCTACTGCTCAACAACTTTGTTTGTCTATGGAAATTAGGTTTGTATGCATGTGAAATATGGAGTGGTTACTTTGCACCATATGCCCGGTGTTGACTTATTTTTCATGTGTGCCATATTGTTTAATTGAAAGAGTTGTTGTGCCAAGGAGGCCAGCTGTATGGAGATGAGACTGATTATGAATGGATGGACACAGGAAGGGCTGAATGGTGTCCAGGAAGCTGTTGACTTAGGATGGCGGAAGCAGCATTTGGCAGAAAGTACTGCAGTGTGCCTTGTGATGGCAAGAGACTCCAACGCCTCAGTCTGCATCTTAATATGCCTTACATGTCTGTATTATCAACAGCAATGTTTTTAGGGGCTAGTACGAAAAAGTATGTGAAAAACTAGATGTAAGCTCGGGGGAAGTTGTTTTACATTATTGGGGTGATATTTCACACAAGGTTTTAACTGAGACTGTGCTGTGGTAAATAAGGAAAATTTAACTTCACCGCAAAACACACAGTATATTCTCAACAACCTCCCAGCCCTCCTCAGTTTAATATTCTTTTTTCCCCCATCTAGGTTTCTATTTAAAGCAGAATTGTGTTTACTGTCAAAAAATGTAATCTGTTTGGTTGAACAGAAAGGATCATAGACAGATAAATGATCTAAATGATTTGATACTAATGTGCATCGGTAGAGGGTGGGAGAATGAGTCAATTGACGGGAAAGGCAGGCCTAGAACAACAGTAGGCGCGTTGTGTTTGCTTCACTATGTAAACAGCTCCTTCCTTCCTTCCTTGCTTCCAATCTTATTTTTTTTCCCCCTGGCCCACAGTAATGGCATTGTTGTGTGAAAACCTTGCACAACACAGGTGGTAATCTGTAAACAAACCTGTTTTGCTTTTCTCTTCTCTCCAGTCCCGGTATTAACGCAGGAAATTCTCTTATCTCACATTCACTCATTTCATCTCCAAATCTTTGTGTTTCTTCCATCCTCTGTAGATCTAACTGCAAGTAAAAGCTTTGTAGTCCATCACCATTTATGTTGCTTTCATTTTTTTGCCACGCTTATATCGCCTCGCCATATTTGATAAAAGGAGGGTATGTGTTCACTTGAAGAGAGGAGGCGAATGGTGAGAGAAATCCAGCATTTTTAAGCACAGATTCCACCACATGAAGGCCACGTGCGTATCACCCTTTCAATCAAAGCAGAGGAAAGTGAAACTAAAGAGAACAGCAAGGTTTCACTGAGAGTGACTGATACGGCATTGCTGCGTGGATGTGCATTAAGCTTCCAGTGAAGTGGAGAGGAATTCAAATTGATATTTCAGATCAGAGTGGCTGCAGGAGTGTATGGCAGTAACATAAGTGTGTGTGTAGGTGTGTGCGTGCGTGTGTGTACGAAAGAGAGAGAGCGATGGAGTCAAAGCAGGGGAGCAATGAGCCATATCCGACACACTGAAGATGTAGGAGAAAAAGTTGGTGAATGGAGATGACGAATGTACAGACATTGGAGGTATTGAATTGTCTCTACCATCGGCATTTTAATAGCTTTCTACCAAAAAAAAGCATAAGGGTGCTTTATACTCCTACTCTAATGAAGATGAACCACATGAGTCACAAACTAAAAGTCCAATAATGTTAAGCCTTTATGGAAGAATATGGTTTGAGCTGCAACTTTGAATAATTTAGCAGTTTCATAATGTTTTCTGCCTCTTCAGTGAAGGTAGTCAAATGAAAAAAATAGCTCAGACAGACATGATTAATCTTCCAAGAGACCCACTATACCCATTAATCAACCAGGAAATGATTGATAAGAGGCTTCACTGCAGGAGAGAGCCTGAGATGCACTTCGTCTTGGACGTCTTTGCGTGTGCATCGTGTGACTGGCAGACACTGACACAGTCAATTTGCTTGTGATGAAAGATCCTGTTGTGGCACTTCTTAACACATCTTTACTGCACGTGGATGTGGAAGGTTATTATTGTTTAGGAAAAACTCATTGCCAATGTGTGTGAGTTTGTACATGTGTGCATGCTCGCACTTGTGAGGAGGGGAGATGGAGCTGGTGAAGCTTGCCACACTGACTAGTGTATGAATATTCATGCAATTGATATATCAGTGTCTGCCAGAGAATGCAGGCTCCAGATCGCAGGAATACAAATAAGAACAGTTGCCAACTGTGTGTGTGATCTGTGTGTGGGCGCAGAAGGAGATTATAGGCCCTGGAGTGCATGAGCAACTGGGAGAGTGTAAGATTCAGATAGATGTATGTGGATGTGTGTGTCGGAGAGAGAAAGAGAGGCGTAGCTGACATTTACTTAGCTCTGCTCCTCTAGGCTTTTTGTGCCCCACATTCAGAAAAGACAGAGCAAAACTCACTCTTGTTCTTTGAAACTTTTTCCGGCTCTTGTCACATCTCAGCTTCCTTTACTGTAGTGTTTATTACAGTCTCCTGTTTGGACAGTACAGCCGGATAAAACAGGCTCTGTGTGTGAAAGAACATTCAAAATACAGTAGAAGTAAAGACTACTTTTAAGAACTGAAAGTATCAGCCAAATTCGCTTCCAGCTGTGGTCATGGATAATTATTACTTTATTAATATTATTATTTTATCTATTGTTATTTTCATCTATTGAAGTCATTTGCATTAAGCTTCCAGTTCATTGTTTCAAATGGTCAGATTGTACAACACATTTCACATCAGGTCATGGTGCTTGATTGTCAATGATACATTACATTTACACTGGACGTTGGAGCTGGAAATGTCACACAAGAATTGACTACGTTCCAGTATAACAAAAAAAAACCTCCTAATTGCTAGTGCCAGTTTTAGTCGGACTTGTCACTGTTAGAACACATTATATTGCTGTATTTTTTTCAGATGCAAAAACTGCAGTGACATGCCCATAGATAGAAGATACAAAGTACTGTAGACTGTACTGATTTAATAAGACACAAATGAGACCAATGCACTAATTAAGAGCATATTACCACATCTTTCACTGTGGATGTACAGAGCAGCCGTCTTACATTTTAAAGTCAGAGTTTGGTGGACTGGCTTGACTTTTAATGGCAAAAATCTGATTTTAGACGGAATTGCAGGTGAAATTTCCAGCTAGGAACACAGAAATTCTGAGTCCTCTGTTCAAACTGTTAGATTAAGTGACACTCATCATTAGACAATACAGCCAAAATCTTCCATCATACACATGTGGCTTCATGTCCAGGCAGCAGCATACATCACACAATACATGAACTGTTCTGTAAATTCAGTCCATTTCATCACACTTTTATGGAAGCGTATAGTTACCATGATCCAAATGGAAATGCATTAGTAGAAATGCTTTTCCATTTTATGAATTTAGCTGCATTATTTGACTCATAAATAAAATTGTCAATAAATCATCCAATCTGCATTTTCATTTTCTTATTAGTAACTGCTCATTCTTTGACTTAATTCAAATTAAAAAGAAAAATACATTTGAGATTTCATTTTCCAAACCAGCCCCAACAAAATTCAATTTGAGTTCTAAAATTCGAAAATGAAAAAGCATTAGAATGCTTTTTCTTTTTAAAAACATGGCTGCATTATTTGACTCATAAATAAAATCATTAAGTCATCCAATGTGCGTTTTCATTTCCTTATTCATGTAGCACATTTCATGACGCTAATCAAAACAAAAACCGGAGGACAAAGTTTTTTCATTTTCACGATCTACCCTGCAAAAAAGTTACCACCACTCGAAAACAAAATCGCAATCGCCAAGTAAGTGGCGCATGAAGATGACGTCAGCACCTCACCTCATATGTCACAAAATCTACCAGTTTTCTAGCCGGTTGCAGTGGCTTGGTGATAAAATGCAGGGTTAGAAAGCTTCACTTTGGGGGTTCGATTCTTACTTCAGCAAGACTTTTTCTGCGACTTTGTTTTTGTCTTAGGTATCGACATTTATTTGACATCTATCCATACACTTTTTACTCACACTTCTATATAGAACTGGCCCATTCTTCACTGTCCTGCAATATTTACTTTTTGTCTTCTTCATCCGTAACATGTATAGTCAAGTGCAAAATAATCAAATAGCTAAATATATTATCAATATTACCATCAAAAAATATGTATCTTCATAACACACAGTTGGACTGACAGACTGGTCTTACAGAAACTTTTAAATTCAACCAAAATCCTCTCGTGCATGTCTGATTTCATGGTGTGACCAATTAGATACATTTATGCTCCACACAGTAATACAGATTGTGAGTGGTTTTATACTATTTAATTATACAGTGAGAAAACAATAGAATACTGAATTACGCTTTAGTCTAGTTGGACGTCTTGAACCCTGAACGATATCCCAACCTTAATTAAAAATGAAAATGTTTTCTAGAAGACAACATAAAGAAGAGAACAGACAGTATTGTGTAATTCTGCCTGTAAGGATGATGATGGTGCAGATTACAGTAGTATAAATACATTTCCCCAGGTTTTGCTCTTTTTCAAGGCAAAAGGGAGAATGAAGGCAAGTAAATGTCAGCAGTACACCTCACACACAGAAATAGTGTAGGACTGGTATATAAATAGACCAAAGGTAGGTGTTGGGGTCTGAAGGACAAGTGAAATTCTAATGGCTGCCAAAGGACAAGCCTACGGAGACGCCACACATCTATATTTGATTAGTGTCTTCCCTTTCCTCCTCTTTCTCTTCTCTAAATATATTTTTTGTAATATTGTTTCAAACATGCATAAACCTCTGTGATGCATCTGTGTAAGCCCATTATGTACAAATATAATTCGGAAACTTTTAATTGTGCTGGCTCCGTCCTCAGAACAAGGACATCTGTGCTGTGGATATCTGAGAAGTGCTTAGCCAAACCCTCTGGGTCCTGAGCAGAAACAGTCATCGTTCTATTGTTACATCTGCTCAATCAGGAAAATTGCTAATTCGTAATAATGTTGCCTTTGCTG
Source organism: Maxillicosta whitleyi (assembly GCA_029822895.1). Taxonomy (NCBI): domain Eukaryota; kingdom Metazoa; phylum Chordata; class Actinopteri; order Perciformes; family Neosebastidae; genus Maxillicosta; species Maxillicosta whitleyi. The sequence continues at coordinate 19,651,390 of JAPSES010000144.1, forward strand.
AAAATTCTGTATGATAAGCACCAAACCATTTTGTGTGTGTGAGAGAGAGTGTGAGTGTTAGTGTGTGTGTGTGTGTGTGTGTGTGTTAGTGTGTGTGTGTGTGTGTGTGTGTGTTGTTCTGCTTTTTTGCTAGGGTTTGGAAATGTTCCATCTTTATTATTCTAGTACTTGTCAGTGTCACAGCACTGCAAAAATAAAAATCTTACCAAGTGTATTTTTCTCGTTTTGAGTCAAAATATGTCATCACACCCAAAATCAGACATAATCACCTTAGTAGAGTAATTTTTCAGTGAGACATAAGAACTTATTTTTATACAATAGATCTTGAAAATTTTATTTCAAGAAATCTTGCCAAGATCATTTTCACTTGTTCCCTTAGCAGATATTTTGCTCAAGCCAATGGAACTAGTGAAAAGGATCTTGGATACGATTTCTGAAATAAGATTTTCAAAATCTGTTGTCTGAATACAAGTTCTTTTTATCTTACTGAGAAGTTCCTCTTTAAGTGATTATGTCTTAATTTAAGTGTGATGACATATTTTGACTTGAAATGAGAAAAATACACTTGGTAAGATTTTGATTTTTCCACTGAGTGTCTGTCTTAGTTCTGGGTAGTAATGACCACATATTCTTACAGATGAATTTTCTGCCAGCACTGTCATAAATTTATTCATGTATGACATGTTGGTTAGTGCTAAACACTCAGTATTGCATTTTACAATCCTCAAAGACAGAAACCACCTGTGCCAAATGTTGAACCTATAATTTAGTGACATTTGTTTCCACATTAATTGTAGTTTAAACAATTTGGAAGAGAATGATTGTGGGAAGCCATTTTTGCTTGATAATCTAAAAGGAATGTGTAGTGTTTATTCAGTATTATCTTTTATTTTCTTACAGCTATTGCAAGAGTGTGGGATTATTCTCTGTTGTTGGTAGCTGTTGGTAATAATAGACTTAGTGGAGGTGGAAGGTAGGAAAGTATCCACAGCACTGTCGATGTTAAGATAAAAACACAGAAACACCAGTCCTTGCACAGTAACGCCATGTTCTAGCATAAACATGCCTAAACAAGTTCAAGGACTTGCTTTGGAGAAAGAGTATTTTTCTCTTTTTTTCTTGAATGAAGTAGGCCTATATACTGTTTATGGAAGAAATTGACCATTCAGTCTTACATACTGTAACTTCCTCTAAGTCTGCACTTCTGTTGTCATTATTTATTCTCTGAAGATGGAAATGATCAAAGGACCCATGAATGTGGAAACAAAGACATCATCATTTTGTCCAAAGCAACTGTATTTCAAAAGCGTATGAATTAATCTCAAAGGGTGTTGGTTAGCGTAACTCAGATACGTACACGTGTGTGAGTGTGATCCAGTCCCTCACCTCAGAGTTGGAGGCAGTTCTCTTCTCATTCCTTTGTTCTTCATTTTTACTCTCATTCTTCCCATTTTTTCCTCACTTGACTGCACATCTGAAATGGATTTATCACCTCTTCTCTATTATTGTCATCTTCCCATTTCATTTTATACCTCCACCCCCCCCACCCCCCATCACACTGGTGTTTATGGGCCGTGCTGATTTACGCCAGTTGGAGTTATTCTAATTGCCACCCCTCCGCTCTGTCTGACAGTGAATGTGACATGTGGAGTACCCAGGCCAAAATTAATAACTGTTTCTGTCTATCTGTCCATGACACACACTCACATACTGGCACACTATTCACTGTCCCCTCCCTGCAGCCATACAATGTAGTATGCAGACCTGTGTATCAGAGCCAGAATGCTTTATTAATCCCAAGGGGAAATTATTGCATGTTACTGTCACACCATTCAAATATAATAATAAAAAAAAGTAACAGGAAAGAAATTATCAATAAAACAAAAAAGAAAAAAAAACATAAGTGCAAAAAATATATAGTTGTGTGTAATTACAATTAAGAGGCTATAAGATGGAGTTAAACCAGTATTTTTCAACCTTGGGGTCGGGACCCCACGTGGGGTTACCTGGAATTCAAATGGGGTCGCCTCAAATTTCTAGTAATTAATAGAAATAAAAACTTACCAATAAAAAGTATATGGTGAGTTGAGAGAGAAAATCCCAGTCCATAAAAGACAAACTGAAGCTGAAACTGAAACACTTATCTGTCACATGTTCAATGTGGTCAGTTTCAGATGCTGCAGCTCTTTCAGAATTCATAGTTTATCTATTGTTTGTTCAGTATTAATTGTCATCCTTGTAAATACAAACTGGACTGACCGTTGATATCCTGACCAAGGAAAATAAAATTCCCTCTTTGTGCAGTAATCTGAACCTGGCTTTTCCTCCTCCATCCATAATAATATACATTATATAGACTAAATGTCATCTAAAATGAAAGTTAATTTGCAACATAGTATTGCAAACTAGCCTATTACATGATCAAAAACAAATTAATTTTAGCAACAACAACAAAAAAGTGTCAGTTTTGAATGCCTGGGGTCACCAGAAATTTGTGATGTTAAAATGGGGTCATGAGCTGAAAAAGCTTGGGAACCACTGAGTTAAACAGTCTGATGGCCATAGGACAGAATGATTTCCTGTGTGGTTCAGTGCTACATTTGGCTGAAATCGGTTTCTCATTGAACGTGCACCGGTGACTGACCAGCACGTCATGGAGTGGGTGAGTAGAGTTGTCCTGTATGGTCTTGATTTTGGACATTTGCCTCTCTGACACCACTGTTAGAGATCCCCACAACATCACTGGCCTTGTGGATCAGTTTACTGAGTCTGTCGGTGTGGGCAACCGTCAGCCTACTGCCCCAGCATACAACAGCATAGAGGCTGGCACTGGCCACGACAGAGTCATGGAAGATCCTGAGCATTATCCAGCAGATGTTGTGTTGCCCCAGGAAGTAGAGACAGCTTTGGCCCTTCTAGTAGAGTGATGATGTGTTTTTTGCCCAGTTCAGTTTATTGTCCGTGTATACTCCCATGTGTAGATTCTAATCCAAGATTTGCTTTTTGTGGGTTCCACATTTAGCCTGTATTTCTAATGAAAGAGATATAAATTGTTTAACGCTAGAATTAATTTACATTTCTTATTTTTTAAAAATGATTCTCTATTAGTTATCATTATTGGCCTTGTTGTAGTACTAACAAATGGTAGGCCCCGCCTACCCTGTAAGCTTATTGGCTAGATTTGCTTATTGCTACTAATCAGCACTTTCACTGGCCAGCGCTCGCTCGAACAGACACACATTAAGTCACACACAGGTTCCACGAACAAACAGTCTCTCACACACTCGCACAGTACAAAGAAAACCCCAAACACTTCACATAGTCTAAAATCTGGGATATTTTATCCGACTCGCCGACATCAGGGAGTCACCAGAAATATCAGGGACACTTGGGATGTCTGCTTTACCTTCTTTGTAATTCCGTTTGCTTTGGCACTATCCTTGGCAAACTTTTTCATTTTTTTAAAGATGTCGGCAATGGACATAAAATAGATAAAAATTCAAACGTGGAAGTAATATTGCGGGGTGTCAGTCACAATATGTGGGAGAACTGTGCTGCTTGGCGGAGGTTTGCACTCTCTGAGTGCTTTTCTAATTTATTTATCGTTATGGTCATAATATGTTAGTAAATAGAGGTAAAGCAGTATAAAACGTAAGAAATGTTTACACAGCATCATTAACACATAGTTTTGGAAATGTCACGACTGATGAAGAGACTCAAATGCAGATTGAGAACAGAAGCAGAAGTAGAACAGTGAACAGTTTTATTAACACTAAAACAATATGTCTTGGGAAATATTCAAAGCTCGGTGGTCAGTTTCAGTCCAAGGTCCGGTTCCGGGAAATCAGTCAATCCATAAAAGGGAGAAGGCAAACTCTGGTTGGGGACAAAAATGGTCAAAATCCAAAAATGGCAAAAGTACAAAAAGGGCTAGGCAGAGACGAAATACCATGGTTTCATGTGGGGTCTTAATCCAGGTGATCATTCCAAACAGCAAAGGTACATACGGGGATCAGGTACTCAGAGGTCCAGAACAAAACAGGTCAAAGAACAGGTACTCACAGGGAAAACAAACACTGTAAGTCAGACAGAAATCTATGACGAACTGGCAATAAGACAAAGACACAGTGGGGTTTATATACAAAAGACAACAAGAAACAGGTGAGAGACATCAGGGATAATTGGGAAAAGACACAGGTGGAGAGAACGGGAACAGGAAGTAAAGACAGCTGACATGACACAAGAGGGAGATTACAAAATAAAAC
>JAPSES010000144.1:19660374-19676718 GCA_029822895.1 Maxillicosta whitleyi
TCCAAAATGTAATCATCTGTTCCTTGTCTCAAAGCGAACATTTCCTGAAAATTTCATTAGGTTTGGTCAATAATTAATTGAGATACTGAGAAACAAATGTTTTGGCCCCATTGACCCCAACGTTAACGAAAAATTCAAAGTGATCCAGAATCGAGGATTTATTCCGGATCACCCCCAAAAGCTAATGGGTTCTTCCTTGTGCCATTGCCAACAAATCCTGAAAATTTCATCAAAACCTGTCCATAACTTTTCGAGTTATGTTGCTAACTAATGAACGGACAAACAAACAAACAGACAAACAAACAAACCCAGGCGAAAACATAACCTCCTTGGTGGAGGTAATTATTGTTCTTGGAATGGATCCTAAAGTAAATAGAACAACTTGTATTGAATTGTAGGAAGGAGTAATGGAAATAATGGATTCTTACTATAATGAAGTACATTTTTGTGATTTTAATCTTTTTAAAATTTTTGATCTTTATGCTATTTTCAAACATGTTACTTTGATACAACTAAAATTGCCTTTTTTCAGTCAAAAAGATCTCCATTAACAGTTGCCCTGGTGATGACATGATCTTGTCTGTTAAGAGAGCAAGTCAGTTGTTCATTCCACAACAAGCAAAAAAAAAAAAACCTCACAAAACTTAAATGCAAGCATATCATGAATCTGAATCCTAGTCATGTTCATCTTCATGTTGAAGTTCAACATGAAGAAAATCCTTGGTCAGAAGTCCAAGAAAGGTGAAAGTGTCAATATGCAGTGTCAGCTGCATGGAAATGTGGACGTTACCACCTACACCAAAACTCACATCCCACGCACACACGAAAAATGGAGAATAATCTGCAATAGCAGCCTGTAACATTGCTAAAGCTGGTTCACAGGGTGATGGCAGCAAACAATTACATACTAGTTTTGCTATGTCCATACCTGAGACTTTAAAATTCTGTCTTAGTTAATATGACATTTAGGTTAATTTGTTTCAGATCTGATAGAGGGTGCACTGTGTAGGCTAGAAGTGATTTAAAAATATATGACTGAAAAATACTACAAGAGGTAACTTTTATTCGATGTAGGTATGCAATTTTATTTTTAGATACTTATATTTTTATTCCAATTTATTTTTACACAAATGAAACACGATGTTTCCTCAAGTAAAAGAACTGTTTTAATTGTGTAAAAATCTCTTTCTTAGCCAGGCTTGCATATTGATTAAACAAGCACATTGCTCTTTTTCCTTGTGGCAATAGTACATCTCTATATTTTTTTTTTATCCACTCTCCACCAACATTTGCAGTTTTATCACGTTTAAATTGTCTACGGCAGTGTAGTGTAGGGTAGTGATGAAGACCTTTAGCTGCGTTGCCCAGACCTCTGCTGCTTTGACCCCTCTCTGTGTCTCTACCACCGTACATCTCTTATTTAGGACGGAGCTAGCCTTGTCTAGCCCATTTACAAAAGCTCAGTCGCCACATCCTGTATTCAAGTTTGCATTCCTCCTCCCTTTCCATTCCCCTTGCCCCTCTGCACCAACTTAGGGAATGAAAGGGGAAAGGGTGCATGGCAGCAGTTCTAGCCAGGTGTCTGATGTGTTAGCTAATATGGTTTGTCAGCAGGTTATATGGTCAGATAATGAAGATCATCTTATACGATCAGCTCTGAAAAGACTGTGTGCTCCTCCCAGGCTCACAAAGGCTGATTGGTGCATACATGTGCAGTCAAATGGTCTGGAGGTATTTAACTAGACTGAAGAAACAGGGAACTGTGACCCTGGTACTTTTGTTTGAGACTGATGGCCAGAGAAGTAAACTACTCAGTAATTGGCACAGTAGGATCCAGGCAGACAAAAGACTTCCTGTTCTATTTATGACCTTTGACCTCTGTTTATGACTCCTGCACTCATCATAGTAACAGCAGAAGGAAGGCATGCCCATTGTAATTCCTTTTATCTTCAAACAAGAGAAAGAGAGTGTCACAAGGGGACATAAGAAAGATAAATGGTGATTTTCGACATCACCATGGAGGTGGAAACAATGGATCACGGGAAACACAGAAAACAGAGAAAGAAGTCAAAGCGTTTGTGTAACAGTGAGCGACAGAGCCCGTCTTACCACAACAAGAGAAAAGTACATGAGTTGTTTTCAAGTGTGGAGAGAGAAGAAGAAAAGGAGATAGTATTTGAAAGCAATTCTTGAGTCCTTGAAACCAATTTCCCAGAGCAGCATGAGATACAAATAGAGAGAGAAAATGGAGGTATAGAATGAACACAAAGCTAAGCTGGGATGGTGTATGATCAGGAGACATAAGAAGCATTTATAGTACTCTGTCATGTGACCTCTAATCATTAGATTCAGCACCAAGAAAATTTGCAAACTTCTTCTTTCTTGCAGCCTTGACTGACTCATCCTGTTTTCTCATTTCATTGCCTTTCAATAACAGCATTTTCCAGACTTTCACTTTCTACAAGTAAAAAATGTGTGAAACGTGAGCTGTGCAATTCTGGGATGCTGTGGTTGTCTCTCATGTCAGCAGTATATTATCTGACATTTGTACTTGAAACTTCGTGAACTTCATGACCTTAGGGTGCTTTGTCCTGCCTGTGTGGCACTGAGTCAGGGCATGCAAGTAGTCAGAGCCTTTATTTTGCTCTGAAACGGCTGTGTGAAAAGGTGGAAAAAAGGTTTAGTTGGTGTTATCCTTTGAGTAAAATGGATCAAGGTGAGGATACAGTTTCTCTAGCTCAGCTCTATCCCACAATGTGGTGTGAGCTTATGTGAGTTTGACTGGCCGTGCACTTTTTCCTTTCTTTATCTCTGTTTATGATTTATCCCTTGCAGGAGGCGGAAAGGACAAACAGGTCAGTGTACTTGCCAAATACAGGGAGTGTGCAAGTGTAAGGAGTGTATAAAACAGTGGCTCACGTTTTTATTTTTGTACATTTACTCAGTAGAGGACAATAAAGGGAACAACAAAAATGAAGATTATGAAGGAATGAGGAACGTGCCCCCATGCTACACCCCATAATGAGATTTAATTTCATTATCCTGCCAATGCATCAGCAGTAGGGATGAGAAGATTATCTTGTATTTATCAATACACTGATACACACATGCACGATCAGAGTGCACCGGCAGAGAAGCTGCAAATGAATGAAAAGTTTGGAATGATATCACGATGCTTTGGTTATTGAATGTTTGTATTAATAGAATTTGATCCATCCAATAGAATATAATTTTACTTATTGCATTTAAAAGTGTTACTATTTATTTGGGTAAAGTTTTTCTTTTCTCTAGACCCCCGTAAATGTGCATTCGCAGATGTGTACACTGCACAGTAACATGAGCTCCACGGATGCACTGTGACACGTGCAGATGAATACTGTAACTGTAACTGCATGTGAATCTGACAGACACAGAAGGGAGGTGACAATGTGTGGTTTGTGAACATGTACTTTTTACTATAGCAACTGGATTAAATACTGCCATACATACTGGAGATACTATCTTAAACAGTGTTATACAGATCTAACAGCACATCCCAGAATACCTTGCACAGGTTTCTCTTAAAGTGACAGAACCTTTTTCTGTATTACCTACATTACAAATACATTACATTACAAATTGTAATGGGAGCAAGAAGTTGAGTGTTAGAAATATACGACTTTGTTAGAAACATAACATTTGTTAGAAACAAAGTACTAATATTTTCACTGACTGTATGTGAGGCATGTGCTCTGAAATTGTACAAAAGGTACTTTGTAAAACATCATAGTCTTATTTGATAAATAAATAATCAAGCTCATTGAATTGCACTGCATATTTTTTTTTTAACAGAATGAATTTGTTGAATCAGAATGTGCTTAATCGTATCATGATTTGGGTGTGAATCATATCGTTTTGCATCGCGAGGTGCCATATGCATATCTTTAATATATCGGATCACAGATCCTGTATTTAGATGTTCATCGTATCGCCCTTACAGCTAAGAGTCCCAACCCTAGTCAGCAGACAATTTTGACCATCATATTAAAAAAAACTTGAGCCTAAAGATGTGTACATCCTAATGTGGAAGGTACTGCAAATGTATTAATAAAGGTCCAAAGATAACTAATACTTCAGCTTTCAGTCACATAACACACTTGGTGTTATGACACAGTTGTATTGTCTGCAACAATCATACGTTTATACAATACAAATGTACAGAAATTTAATCACAAGTTATCAGCATATGCTATCTTTTTCAAATTAATTTCCCAAAATAATCTGGAATGTTTTGGAATGCGTCTGTCATCTTGTGAAATCTTTGCAAGCAATTTGCTTGTTATAATGATGAACCTGACTCATAAGCACACTTGTCCTTAACTTAAAACTTTTACTATTCAGAAATTTGAGGTGTTTATATTGAATACAATAACTTACAGGTCAGTATTATATATTCCCAGTCCAAACCCCTTGGGTGTGATGCATATTTTTAAGCCTCTGGTATGGTACTATAACATCTGGCAAAGCTGTAACCAGGATATGCTGCTATCTTTATTAGCTTCGTGTTACCCAGCCAGCCCTGCCCCATCCCCTTATATATGGCAAACATCAAATGAATACTTCAAAATGGTAGAGCATGGACATCCTTGTGTCTCATAGAATGAGGGCTAGATAAAAGCATCTACTAGAGAATATAAAATGGATGGTTTCATACAGGAAATAATCTGAATGGAGGATTTAATTTTTTGTGTACTGTCTCAAACACATGGCTCTTGCTCAGACTTCTGCTAAATTCACCTAATTTTAATACCACATACCATATTACAAAACCATATGGTATATCACCTGTCATTGAAATATAATTTACTTCTGCACCTAATAGCCTATATCATTTGTAATCATTTACATAAGTTAGTATACTAAATTACATTCAATATATCAGGTACACAAAGAGAGGTGACAATATGGGAGCATATTGATGTATATTCAAAATAAATGCCTTCCTTCTAGTAGAAGCACCTTTGTCTGTTTATCTGTTATTGCAGGAATGTTTCAAATAACACAATGATGAACATCAAAAAGTTAAAATAGCAACCACAACATGAAAAATAATGTTATTGTTGTAAATATAATACAGGGTATTAAATCACAAGAACAGTTGAATAAAAACCTGATTGTGGTCAGAATGTTCATGTTTTTAAGAGTCAAGAGTTTATGTTTGTGCCTGTGAATTAATAACACACTCATCAGTGTCTAGGACAGAGTATATTTGGTCAAATCCCTGATAGACTAAGCCCATTTGTATCTGCAGCCGTTTCATTTTTTCCCTCTCTGCCTCTATTTTTCATGTTTAGGCTGCTGCTGACTTTGCCAAGACCCATCTGCCTGAGGCTCTGCGCCAGCAGCTACTGACCTATGAACGGGACAAGGAGCGGGACAAAGAGAAAGAGAAGGAGAAAGATGACAAAAAGGAGAAAGGCAGTATTTCCTATCCTTCCATTTTGGAGCATCAGATTCTGAGTTTGGACAGAGAAATGTTGGACAAACTCTCTGCCACTTATAATGAAGCAGGTATGTGTCTGCAGTAATTACTTTCATTTATTGTCAGAAACCTTGAAAAACATGAACATACAACTTTAAGCTTATCCATAGTGTCTATAGGGCCAGATGTATCGGTTTAGGTTTGCACCTGGTGTGTGTGTGTGTGTGTGTGTGTGTGTGTGTGTGTGTGTGTGTGTGTGTGTATCCGTGATCTAAATGAGGGCAGAAGATACGCACAGGTAGATTTTGCTCAATAGTGTTTCTCATTAAAAGAGATTCAAGAAGAAAGCAGCAGTCCAGTATACAGCAATGTTTTTGTGTCCCCAATAAAGCTGCATGCATAGTATTATTTTCTCCTCCACTGTTTCACTTGACTGTTGTTGAATAGTGACTGTCAGCAGCCCTGGGCCTTGCTTATTCAGCTGTTTAAATACAAGCTGATCTTCACAAGGCTTGTAGTAATTATCTCTAGAGGGAGGCAGGGAGGGAGGGGTGAGGGAACAGAGAGAGGGTGATGGATGGAAAGAGGTAGGAGAAGGGTCAGAGGAAAGGATGTGTATGTGGAACGAGGACATTTTGCTGTTAACGGCTTTACATTAGAAGTGGACGACCTATAAGAGAGGCGAAATGAGGGTGAGCAAAAAAAAAAAAAAAGAACAGTTGAGAAAAAGGTTAACAAAAGACAGGACAGGGGCAAACAGACTGGTGGGTGGGACACTGAAAGAGTGAGGGGAATGAGGATATGGATACAGAGGGTGCTGAAAGGGACCGGTCCACATGGACACTCACAAAGGGTAAGGAGAGAGAGCAGAGTCACAGAAGAGGACGATCAGGACAATGTCCCATCAGAGTCATTTAGTACAATTAAAAATGTGCTTATTTTCACAAATGAGAAGGGGGAAAAAATTACATTTTCCCTTCTTATATCTTTACTGTAATACAGAAAAAAGGCGTATCATAGACCTTGGAGATAGTAAAGACGTGGGAACAACAAGAAAGGAGTCCTGTAGGTTAATGAGTTTCATGTGTTTTTCATCTATTAATTTGACTTTCAACTGTACATTAGAGAAAACCATAGGCCACAAGGAATTACAGAGTACCAGAAAAGACCATATGTTAATAGCTGAAATTAAGAATCTCTTGACGGTGCAGCAGTAACATTACTGGCCTATAAAGAATGAAGGTAAAACAGTTGCAAGACAGACTCTGATAGTTACGCTGAACCACTGTTTTGACATACTGCAACCGCAATGATCTTTTTTTTTTTTTCTGTTTTCTCCGAGTGAGGCTAATTACACCATGTTTAGACAATATTTTCTTTTAAAAATAGCCATACAACGTGAATTCTTAACTCTGAGTGGTCAGCTGTAAGAAAATGGGACAACTGGACAAACTAAAGGAGAAGTAACTGAAATGTTGCTGAGTCTTGTCAATCCCTAAAGTGGGAAACTGAGGAAAAGAGATCTAAACAGTGTGAGGCTAATATGGAAAATTGTGCTAAATTCCCACATGTGACTCTCATGTAAGTCAGTGAGGGAGCTATTAGCCTGAAAGGGCTGTTGATAAATCCATAGCTGAACTAAGAAGCTGATGTTCTCTGGAGAATAATGGGTCATATGATACACATGATTGTAAGGAGGAGACATTAAATCCCAGACCAGGAGGCCACAGATGATTATTAACTCACAGAAAAGGTCGGTATGCAGCTGTATTACCTTTTGTCAACTCGACTGCTCTGTGCCTCTTCATCCTCTTTCATTCTTACCCTCATTCTTCCCCCTTCTGTAGATAAATAGTGTCTTTCTGATCTGTGTTACACTCAAAACAGACACCAAGTAAATCTCCTGATCCCTCTGTGTACTTCTGTTCTTAAGCTATGTGACCTGTTGCACGTCGGCTGCAAAAGTTTGTACCCCTGCTGGTATGTGTTTTTTATCCGGGTATATTTCTATCATCCTTCATTTGGACACCAAGGCAAGAGAGACAGACACTGAGCTTGCAGATAAACTCACCGTCAAGCTTCATTACAACAGAAAAGCTCCTGTATTGTCTAGTCCCAAGCATCATGCCAGTCAGGGATTGAACTTGCTGCAGTATTTTGTTTAGATTTCTTGTCTGCGTCTCAAGGGGGGATCTGCTGATCAGGTAATTGTTGTGCATTCTTGTCCTTGTATCTGATTCAACAATCGCATCATTTAGGGTGCATAGCGCCCTGCTTTCTCTTGTAATCGGGGCCTAAATTAAGCTGACAGGGAAGGCAAGGAGAGGGAAAATAGAGAGATGCTCTCTTGTAGAGTACTCTCTAGAGATAGTCTGAGTTCAGCTCCCAGTCCCCAGGACAACTGCATATCAGATTTATCCTGCTGTTTGTTCATCCCTTGGTTGTTTATCAGTGAACAAAAGCACTTGAAAGAAAGATAAGGGAGATGGAACTTTGATGGAATGCCCAGGAGCTTAGAGTCTATTATGGAAACCGTCTCCTTAATGCAGTGTGGTATTCTGCCAGTGCTAACCTTTATGTAGCTGTGTGACATATCTATCAACGCATGCAAGTACAGTGTGTCCAGAACTGTTCAGGTCTGATAATTAGTTGTTCAAGGTACAGGCAGCCTCGCAATTTAATCCATATTGTGTATGATTTTGTTCTACAATAGTTAAGCTAGTTGTTTAAAATTGTGGCAATACATCATCTGTTTTCAGTATTTGTGAGGAAACATTTTACATAACTTTGCCTATTTACACGAAAGAAAAAAAGACCATAAAAAGGCTGAATTATTGGATTACTGATCAGCAACATGTCCATTGACAGCCTTCATAAAATGTGTCCTTGGAGACTAGCCATGTTAGACACATATTTAGCAACAGGAATCCATATAGTACACCATCATCTAAAAACAAGCATAACCTGCCAGCAAGCCTAATGTTTAACACTTCACAACTCTGCATGGAAGGAATTCTCCCTGCCAGATTACTAGCACCACGTTTTTGATCTTGCACTTCACAAGATCATATCACTCCAGAGTATGGCGCTAATCATACCAATACCCCTTTGCTCCATTTGTTTTTGCTTAGCTAAATGCTGATCTCAGTTATTTCTTTATTGTTATGAGTCATTTAATTTTTGTGTTCTGACTGCAGTAATGTTTACCTTTGTTTAGTTTTCTTATTCAGATATATGAAAAGCTTGTTGTAGAAGAAAATGTATTGTACATTCCAATGACCCTTTAATCCTTTAAAACTTAGAACAATTTTATCCTTGCATCTTCCAAATAATTTTTTCTCTTTATCTCACTTTTTTATTCACTTTTTTTTGGGCATTTTAAATTAAATTATTGAACATTTTTAAAATATATATTAATATATATTATTAAATATGCAGGTATTTTCTGTGGGTATTATTAAATAGGCATTTTCCTATATATTAACTTATTGATCATTTAGATGTTCATTAAAGCACAAAGAAAAACCATAGGCTGTTCTATAGAAACAGAGAAAACTGAAGGAAAAGTGTCTTTTTCAGCAAAATATATCATTAACTGAACACACAAACAAGCATCTACAATGGTTCATTTTTGTCGAACTACATGGGTTTTGCTTCTGAATCAATGTTACAGAAGATGACAGTGTTTTTAAGTCCACCATGGACCCTCTCAATGTCCAAATTGGTCATATCTGATGCTGCTGAAAAGTTGACACTGTATCAGTAAATGCTTTTGGTTGGCGCTGGCTGTTTTGGTCTTTGAGGATTAAGTAAATGTTAACTCACATCAAAGACATTCATGCAGTCATGCATGATCACAGCTGTTGGCTGATAGACAATATGGATAACATTACTGACCAAAAACACATGGAAAGATAAAATGATTCTTGGAGGTTACATTTTTTAAAAAAAAGTAAGGTTTACGATAATCCCAATCAAACAGTACACATGTGCAGTAATCAAAAAAAGCTGGAAAATGTGGAGCCCTGGACATAAACATAATGAATAAACATATATCAGACCAAATGTGTCTGACAACTGAGAAATGACTGATTGTTGTTACAGTGTAAAACACAGCTCACATCAATGCCTCCGACTTTAGTTTTCTGTATGACAGGTTTTTAAAAGGGTTACTCCTAATAGCTCTTGCTTTTTATTCAAATTCACATAAGCACACTTGCAAATGCTCACTGATGTACATGCTGTTGCTTAAAATAGCATCAAAATGTTAACACTGCAGGTCCAAGGAGGTCAGGGAAGATAGGATGGCAGCTCCTCTCGGGAAAGAAAATAGAAATTGTGGGTGGACTAATAGGCAGGTAGTGTTTTTAGAAAAGCTTTGAAGAAGACAATGGACCAGGGTGAGCCGGGTGGTGACAGTCCTGCACTCACATTTTTCACCTAAATGCCAAGCAGCTTGGTTGAGAACATAAATTCTGGGGTTATAGTCTGCAGCTAGGAGTACTTAACAGTCTCCAGACTTATTGAGAGCATGAACATAGTCGATGCTAATGCAGATTGAATGGGTGTGACTGTGCAAATAGCAATCGTAGACTAACTGGACTGAGATGTTAATCTGATTGCAGAGTTGAAGGTGTGCCCGGCCACACTGTGCCAATGATTAACATGAGCACAGGGTGCATGTGTCCATGGTGCCATTTTAATAGGGAGCGCTGAACATATGCTTGGCATGGCTGGGGTAATTGGGGAAGGGTGTGCTAGCTAGGCACCTCAGTGCATTATCTTTATTGCCATGGGAACTAGATAAGGATAATTAGCTGGACAGCATGGCACTGCAGAGGCAGCTATAGGCATTAGTGGGATTAGGGATGCATACACTGATGCAACTAATAGAAATAGATTTTTTTCACCAACTGTGTCAAAGATTTAGTGAGCCACTTATGTTTAAGTGGCATCTATATTCACTTCATTCTTTCTAGCCGTGCTGCTGCTCTTTGGTCTCCCTCTGCATTTCTGTTTTTTATATTTTTTTCTTACACTGAACAATAAATGTGTGTAATAAAACCATTGTCCTATAGAGGATTAATCTCTTTTCCCTCATGTTTGTCCCCACGTGTAGCACTTCACTACCACTCTATTGGTCAGTCTGTGTCCGCTCCTATATGTGTTTCATCATCCTCATCCTCTCTGTTTTGCTTTTATTACATACTGTCTCTACAGTCCAGGTTTAAGTTCAAGTAACTACAGAGGTCATATCAGGTCAGGTGAGATTTACCTTTTACTTGCCAAAAACATAAAATGTTAAACACTCAAGATTTGGACCTTTGAGATATTACTTGATCACTAGCATTCTGATGGTGGCATTTTAACCACAAGTACAGTCATAGTAAATAAAACATGTGAACTGTAAAGATCCATATGCCTCAGTTACTATATACCAGTGATGATGTACATAAATTGACTAATTAAACATCTGCATTTTGTAAGTGAAAACAGTTCAAGTTATTTGACACTCTCTTTGAACCTCCCCACATTTTAACATACAGAGTAAAACTTTTAGTATTGTTTTAGTGCAAATCTATTTCATGAAATTTGCATAAAAAATCAACCCGCCTGTGTTCAGTCCAAAGTGTTCAGCCAACCTGTCCTGCATTCTGATACTGCCAAACCTCATTCTTTTTCCAGTGGGTCGTGCTGAAACTGTTATTTCACTGTTTTTGGAAAAACTGGACTCACACGGGGGCAACGATTTTGCCTCATAAAGCCGCTGCCTCGATTGGTCAATTTGTTTGTGAGTTTGACTCTGAAATAAGGTATTAAAACACCGCAGTGACACATCACAGACTGCAGAGCTACTCTTTTTGTCTGGGAACCTTGGGTTTAGGAGCACTTCAGGGCTTCCGTTTCCTGTGGGAAAGGACTATATAAAAACAATAATAAAGCAGTGAAAATATTCCTATTATAGCACATAGATGGATGCTTATGCAAATGGATTCTGATGTGTAGACAAGCCTTCTTTAGGTGATAGAACTAACTTTTCAGAGCTTCATGTCATATGGATGAACCTGTCACACATTCAGACACTGATCACCTCCGTCTCAGTATGTTTGTGACTGTTCCCATTTTCAGTCTCATGCAGTGGGATTAATTATGCACAAAATGTGGGTATTGTGTGAGTCAAATGGTTCAGTGTACAATATTTAGTGACATCTACTAATGAACTCAAAGATTTAAACTTTCATCCAACCAAGTGCACCATTTTGGGTGTTTTCTTCAGTCTGTTCGACACTTTGACAAAGTGGTTGATAGGAATACACTTTACCGTAAACATAATTATGGATACCTGTATTATATTCATTTGCTGCTCTTAGATCCCCCATAAATCTTAGACACTGAACATTTTTTATTTTTGTACTGTGGCCAGGGGTATTTTGTCTCTAAAACCTATGGTGTGACTCTGTCCCATTTTCCTGCACCCCTCCATCCCTTTCCCCCTACCCCCTCCCTTTCCAGTTTTGTCTTTGCTCTGTGTGAGCAGATGGCCAAACAGGCAGATCTGTTCTTTCTCTGCACTACTTTGGATCCCACACAATAGGCTTCAGATTCGGAGTCCAGACTCTGTTCTGCCTGGCTGAGAAGCTAAACAAAGAGAGGAAGGAGAAGAAGAAATGAAAGCGTTTCAGAGAAACAAGGAAGAGAAGTTACTTCAAAGAGCTTCTGCATTGTTGGCTCACAGCTCTGTGTGTTTTGCTTTAGTGCAGCAGGGAATCATTTCTTTGCAGACTATTTTAGTTTTTAATTAGCATCCTTTGGGTTGGGTGATACCATTTATTAGGTGATATGAACACGCCAGCCATCACACAGACTTTTCCTCTCCCGCTGTGTTTCAGGTACAACATGCCTGGTGGCCCTGCTGTCTGATAAGGAGCTGACAGTGGCAAATGTCGGAGACTCACGTGGAGTTCTTTGCGATAAAGACGGCAATGCCATTCCTCTATCACACGACCACAAACCTTACCAACTCAAAGAACGCAAAAGGATAAAGAAGGCTGGTGAGAATGGAAGCAGACTTGTACATTTATAGCAGAACATAAAAATGCTCTAAATAAAGGTTGAAGGAACATTTAAGGTGCCCCCAACTTCAGAATGTTATCCTGAAAGCATTATATTGTATACTCACGTATTCAGACTAGCATCAAAACCTACATCAAGTAACTGATAATGGTCTAAGGCACCATGTAATCAAATACATCTAGACAGTGCACAGTATTAAAGGTGCATTTGTGGGCACACATTTCCCTCCTACCTTATCTGCATATGCTCTGTGCTGAAGAGTGTTTAATGGCAGGTTGCCAGATTAGTCAGTCAGTGTGGACATTCAACAGAATAACCCAACATCTCCATCTATTGGTCTGTTTGTGAACTGAAAGTTAAAGCATGCATTATGTTTACAACAGATCCTGAGATTTTATGTTATTTTATGTTAATTTTTTTTTTTTTTTTTATGCCAGTGTCCTTGGACGCTGGAGCCAAATATTAATTAGTGAGTAGGGAAACCACAAGAATACTAATAAAAACTCCCTCTATAGCAGCCTTTTCTCGCAGGGGGGGGCATTATCTTGCCTGTACAAGGTGTATTTCTCTTAGTCATCACAGTTGCTCAAGAGGAATAAATGACAGAAACTTTATACCTAAACCACAGGTTTCAACTGTACAGCTAATGATCTGATGAGATTTAAAGATCTTAAGATTTAATTTTCTTGAAAATGATGGAGCCAGTTTATGATTAATCAAGGGTTATGTATTCAGACCTGGTACCAAAGACAATGTAAACCTTATTTAGCATTATTATGGAGTCGAGTCATTTGAAATTATAACCTTTTGTCAATTTTTGTTTAGTGCTAGACCTTAATCATTCATCAGGGTTTTATCTGAATCAAAGAGGTGATAATGTCCTGATTCTGCTTACTTTGCTTTGCTTAATTTTATAACTTAATCATGATCTTTTAGCATTTTCAGTGAACTCAGTATTTTACAAATATATTATCAAGTGTGTAATGGGGAATTTAATCCATATTTTATTTACAAGGATATTACTTCACATTGATTTAACAAAGATATTGAAGGATATCCTAGCTGTAATATAAATACATACATGAAATTGTCCAATTATGGCAAAACAGCGAGTTTAAAAGAAAATGTCTTCTTAAGTATCTCCTTTTACTTTTTGTTCCTGTGTTGATGCTTTATGAATGAGTGGATTCTAGCTGACTTCAGTGCAGTTTAAAATAGAAAATTACACATAATGGGATTTTTAGGGTATTTTACAGCCCACCAGAGGCCTGAACTTCTGACCTTACTGTTTTAAAATCCAGGATATATCATGACTTACTGAGAATCAACAAAGCACGCTGACCTAGTATGGAAGTCTACATCTAATCTTGTAATTTCCAGTAAAATTCCCTACTTGCAAATCTGTTGAAGTAATAGGGGACACACAGCTGTAGTTGCAGGATGTGATATGAATTGAAATGTATCCAGAGTAAACAATTTGTTTCATAAACCAAACGGTAAGCACTGGGTGAATAAAAACATGTCAGTGGCAGTTATCCATGTAATTATTTGCCCTTTCTCATGAACTCTTTGCTCTTATTGTTGATAAAGATGAATACTCATGCTACCATCTGGTTCAAAAAAACAAAAAGAATCTTTCATCTCAGCAGTCTAATGGCACTGATACAAAAAACATCTGTTTCTGTTCTTACAGTTATGTTTGTCACTTGTCTTTGCAACTGTTTTTTGTCTTCCTCACATTCTCTCACACCTGTCTCATCTCATTTTCTTATTTTCCTTATCGCCTTTTAACTGTTTTCCTCTCTTTCCCCTTTGTCTAACTTCCTCCCCAGGTGGCTTTATCAGTTTCAACGGCTCCTGGCGTGTTCAGGGCATCTTGGCCATGTCTCGTTCTCTGGGCGATTACCCTTTGAAGAACCTCAACGTGGTCATTCCTGATCCTGACATCATGTCCTTCGACCTGAACAAGCTGCAACCAGAGTTCATGATCCTGGCGTCAGATGGTCTGTGGGACACCTTCAGCAACGAGGAGGCGGTACGCTTCATCAGGGAACGACTGGATGAGCCTCATTTCGGCGCCAAGAGCATCGTCCTCCAGTCCTTTTATCGCGGTTGCCCTGACAACATCACCGTTATGGTTGTCAAGTTTAAAGGAAAGGCCAGTGAATAGCACACCACCTACTTGCCACATACAGAATCTGCATTAAGTTTGAAGAAATAATGACTACGGAGATGTAAAATCAGGCCCACAGTTTAATCTACAGAAGGAAGTTAGCCCAGTCTCTGCCTTTTACTGCTGTAAAAGTGACAGATGTAGGAAAATGTCTCATATAGGTTCATCCACATCCCTCAGACACCGCAATGCAAGCTGGTTATGCAAATAAACAGATTTAGGTCTGTGCAGTTGTGGGTTCACTCATGAGTGTGCACACATTTGTACAGTACATGTGTGTTTGTGTATGTGTGAGAGAAGAGAGATTGACTTAGAGAAGAAACGGGGATATATCTGTTGTCTGTGAGATTTACTTATAAGTGTCAAACTATAAACATGTCAAATTTCAAGATAATGTTTTGATTTATCACCATGTCATTTCAGATGTGATGTCTGACCACGTTTTATTATTTTTGTTTCTAACACCATGTGTATTGATGTCTACCAAGTGACTGCACTGCAAATTCTGCAAATTTTAAACTGTGGCAGGTTATGTTTTTTTTTTCTTCCAAATACTGGTGCAAATTGTCATGTTGAATTTACTCCCTTTATACATGAGCAACACAACAATATGTCTATGCTTGTTCAAATGCCACAAATCTGGTTGTACAGCAATAGAAGTGGTTACATGTTAGAATGAATGTGTGTTTTGTCTTAGTTTCACCCTTTTGTTATTACTTTTATAATGTACAACATAGTTCACTTGAAAGACTGCTGTTAGTTTCTGTGTTTATATTTTTAAGACTTTTTAAAGCTGAGACCCTCATTTGATCTGTTTAATTAACATCAATGTCCCTACTGATAATGTAACCACTGTTGGATAACTTAGCAGCTTGTCTCATTCTGAATGTGTATAAAAAATGTGTTAAAACCTTGTTAAGTAAACCTTCCAGATAATTTGATAATTCAGTAACATGTTATGACTGTAACATAAAATAAATTTATTACTTCATAAGTTTTGATTAATTTGATACTGTAATAACATTGACTGTTAACATGTAACATGGTGGTAATAAATTGTGTTATCACATTAAATAATAGCAGTTACTGTTGATATTATTATGTTATCTGGGAAATAACATTAACATCGATCTAGAGTGTTTTAGTTTTTACATATTTACATGCTATTCTGTTATCTAACTTTCCTTACATTATCATTTCCTTAATTCTCATGGAAGATTATCAAATTTAACAATAATTTATCCAGTGTCCTCTCTAAAACCCTGTCATCCCCATTGCATTCTGAAGATACATCATAGATACATAGAGTATTTTTTGAAGTCAAAGAGTATTAAGCCTTTGAATGAAATATGTTATTGTTGCCTTATTTTTAACAGTTCATTTCCTATTCTGAAGTCTGCTGCCAAAATCTTACTGCTTGTAATGTATTGCAGTTGTTGACACCATGCAAACTGCATGACCTCAGTATCATATGTTGAAAACTCATGTGTAGAATAAATTGGCAAAAGAACATCTCCAAGGGACATGAAACTGTAAAATGAATGTACATACTGTCCTCATGTTAGAATCACCCCTTCACTGTTTATATCACAATGAAGAGAGCAATATGCCTGCTCATAGATTGTTTAACTCGAGA
>JAPSES010000144.1:19679734-19708867 GCA_029822895.1 Maxillicosta whitleyi
TTATTTATTTATTTTTTACATAATATGTATAAAAATGTTGTTGCTTATGTGGTTGTCTAGAGTCATGACATGTAACATTATAAACAAATGCTATTAACACAGCGATAACTAAAAATATAGGAAAGTTAAATCTATTGAATCAAATGCATGCCCAAACCATCAAAAAACTACACTGTAATTATTTGATAAATATCCAGCATGTCCAGTTGTACTGTTTTGTAATTGTTTTGTAGCTTTTGCTCTTAGCATCATTACTTAAGTTAAACTAATATGTTTCTATTTAATCAGAATCAGAATCAGCTCTGCTCATTAGTCATTACTAAAAAAAAAAGAAAGAAAGCAGGGATTAACCAATTATTGAACTAGGTCATTATCAGAATCAAATACGTACTACATCAGATATTCATCATTAATTATTTTCACAGTTGGTAGTATTGTTCTTTCAATAAATGGCATCCACAATAAAATAATATGGTTATTTCTGTGTTTTGGGGGGAAATGATGTTCAGGTGTGAAGGGCAGGATTATGTAACTTTTGAGTTTAACAAGCAGAGTTAAGTCAGGTAAACAGTTTTTTTTTTTTTTTTTTTTTTAAATATATGGCCTGTGGGCCAAAACCTGCCCTCCAAGGGGTTCAGTCCGGCCTAGGACCTCACTGCAATCTATAAATTGTAATGTGTAAATGACAAGCTGAGGTATATATTGTTAAAGTTGTTAAAGTTGCACTTATGTCAACCCCCCCTCCTTTGACAGATGGATATATGTGATGTCACGTTTTCCTTAAAGTTAGATAGGTTAATACACATTGAATGGATCAATGGGGAAGTTTAATGTGGTATGACATCCTTTTATGTCTTATGTAAAACAGCTGACAATGCACCTTGACTCTGGATAATGTGTGCTGTGTACAAAGTGATTAGATAATTGCATACCAGAACCCTTTAATTAATTAATTAATTATTTATTGTGGTGTCTTATATCTCTATTATGTGCCTTTGTGTTTGTCTTTTTTTTTTTTTTTTTTTTTATGTTTGAAAGACTTAATAAAATACATTGATAAAAAAAAAGTTGCACTTTTTTTTCTCAAAACAATTTGAGGTTGTTCGTATTATTCACATTTTTAAAGGATAATTTGTAGATACAAAAAAATGTCATACTGTAGTTTTACTTTTTTGTTACTAAGACAGACAAAAGTTTGGAGTTGTCATTATGTATGGGTTATATGTTGTTATTATTCTTATAATATGTATTATATTATTATTATTATATTAATATGTTAAATATATCATATTACTGGTCCAGCCCATTTGAGATATTGGGCTGCATGTGGCCCCTGAACTGAAGGTAAGGCAAAGCATTTCATGTACAAGACAATCCAAAGTGCTTTACATACACCAGGGAAGCAATAAAAGTATAGGCATGAGATTAAAAAAAATAAAATAAAAAATTACAGATTCAAAAATAAAAGATACAAATCAAAAACAAACAAAAACATAAATATTAATGAGTTTGACACCCCTGGTCAAGAGTGTCATGGAGTTTTAATTTTTGCATTCCAAGTACCTGTTATTAAATCTTCTGTGCCTTTGTAGATCTACTGTAATCTGTAATGTACATGTGTAAATGATAAGCTGAATCGTAATATTGTTAAAATTGATTCTATTTTTCTTTAGAATTTTCAGGTTATTCATGATTGTTGCACTAAAACAAAGAGGAAAAATATGGACTTGTTAATATGTATAGATTATTATGCTGTTATTTTACTTGGGATCAAACTGATATATATGGTCGCTGAACTCAAATGAGTTTGACATCCATGGCGTAAATCCTGTCTGGTGTTGAATGCACTGTCATGTAATGTGTGGTGTATTTTATTTTGTGGCGCGCTGCTCACAATCAAGTGAAGACAGAAGCCAATGAGAGTAAAGGGGAATTCCCCACCCTTCCTCTACGCCAGAGCAAGGCTGCCCTCCACCACCGGCATTCCCAGTATGCACCGCGGACAGAGCAGCAAAAAATAGTCCGCTAACGAAGACCGAGAAAAGGGAACTAGAAAACGGTAGCTCCCCGGCTAAATCAACGAGTGAAGCTGTATTTAACGTATCCACGACCGCTAACATGGCTGACAACGAAAAACTGGACAACCAACGGCTGAAAAATTTCAAGAATAAGGGCCGTGATTTGGAGGTAAAAGTTTGCAGATCGGTGTCGAGGATCTCCTGCTCTTCGGCGCCGTTGCTCTGTTCACGGCCAGCTTCGCCTCCTGGCTTCCCTGTGACGTCGTTTCTAATTTCCACCATCGAGAACTTTGCACCCATGGCCTTAACCAGGGCCTTCGTACACGAACAGATTTATACCACGGGCCTTGATTGAGCGATTTACCTTTGGTTTTACTGATTTAGTTCGAACACGAGACCGCGGCGGTTATGAAATATGTCAGTGTAGCTAGTCAGAGTTCATCGCCTCCGCTTGGTTGTGCTCTGCTATCTTGCTGCTAACCAGGCCCACGGGGATATGCTAACTTAACTGAAAGATAATTATCCACCGGAACGCTTCAGCGTTAGCTCGGTGTGTTACCTAGTGAAAGTGTTCAATTTATGCCTTAAACCGCATACACTTAATGTAGGAGTCTTGTTTTGGCATAATTGACCAGAAAAACAGTATAGATG
The DNA here is from genome assembly GCA_029822895.1 of Maxillicosta whitleyi. NCBI lineage: Eukaryota > Metazoa > Chordata > Actinopteri > Perciformes > Neosebastidae > Maxillicosta > Maxillicosta whitleyi. Next base: position 19,682,404 of record JAPSES010000144.1, read on the forward strand.
GGCCTTATTTTGATACTGCAGTTAGCTTGCTAGCTAGCTAGTTAGCTTGCCTGTTAGCTTGCTCGCTGGTTGGGCTTGGTGGTGCTGGTGGCTGCAGTACCACCCATCCCCCGTCTTTATCACCAAAAACAATGGCGGAACCCACTAAGCTTCGTCGCCGTATTTTTGTATCTTTGAATCGTGGCACCGTGCTAATATTTTATATTGTGGTAGACTATTCGTATCTGTAGTGAAACCACGTTAACGCGACATGACGTATAGATCAAAGCTGTGCATTAGCTAATGCTGGATCCATAAGTTACTAGCTGATTCACAGTCCTCGGCATGCCTTCGCTACACCACTGTAAGCAGGGGATGGTGTTTTTCGAGGCGGATTCTTTCAAGATGTATATACACAGGATTTCCGATACATCCTGTTTGACAAGTAGGTCTGTAGTGACAGAGGCCACCAGACCAGTTGTCTCGTGCAAAATCATGTTAAAACTTTTCATCACCCTGCTGGAGGTCTGACAGTAATGCACACAAATATGGATAAAACATGTTTTCTTCCACAGCTAATAAAACATGGTTGTGATCATGAAATATTTTTAAAAATCAGATGTGGCATCAAAGTAAGTTCTAAGGCAAATAAAAATGCATGCGGAAATCGCATATCTGACATTAGAATGTAGCTAGTGTTTTCTCTTTATTGTTTTTGTTCCTCTTATTTTTGTCATATGGAGATGTGTTCACTAGCATCTTTCCCTCCCTAAAATAAAAATTATATAATGAACATTATAGGGTCCACAAATTTGGGGTTTATGGCAGTTCCTTTGCATCAAACAGCTTTTGTTTGGACTGGGTATATAAAATAAAAGCATAACCAGGTGCATTTCTTTTTCTTTTTTTTTTTTTTTTTGCAACCTAGTGGTATTATTTATATTACTTTAGGTGGTATCATTGTAGATGAGGCTCTTACAGAGTGTCCACATCAGTTTTAATGGGTATAGGTGATGATGTCAGATATGCTGGGTCTTGGGTATGTGTAGATGGGGTTGAAGTTTTAGACCGCAATATCAAAATACTGTTTTGTTCACAGACTATGCGAAGACAGAGGACTGAGGTTGTGGTGGAGCTCAGAAAGGTAAATAAGTGTTTATTAAACATCATTAATAATGTAGTAATGCATTCTTGCATCTCCTTGTGCTGATTATGTATTTTAACAAAAATTTGCATAAAATGTTTTGTGTCTGTGTCTCCAAAACAGAACAAAAGAGATGAACACCTTCTGAAGAGGAGAAATGTGCCCCATGAGGACATCTGTGAGGATTCTGATGTTGATGGAGATTTCAGATCGGTATGGTTATGCCTCTGTGGCTTTAAAATGTATCAACTATTACAAAACAATTTTTTAAAATCTTTTTTTCTTCAGAAAATTTAAGCATAGACTAGTATGAATCTCCTTTTTAATTTACTCCCCTAAAGAGTCTGTAGTGATTATTTAATTTTTTTCCCCTTTTATTTTTATAACTTTGTCTCACTGAGTAAACACTCCAGTGATTTCAGATGTGTTGCCTCCATAGCTATCTCTGCTCAGTGCTAGTTGGGTGGAGCAAAAGTGTGAACAGATGTGCAGCTTGTCATTTTATGTGGTATTGAATTATTTTCTTAAAAAGACATTGTTTTCATTTTTTTACTTTTTGGAAAGATACTTGATTGATATTTGCAGATTTTAGCGCATTTTTCCAATCCCTCATTAGGCGTTATTTTATTATTATTATTATTTTTTATATTAACACTTTTTTTTGTTGACAGTGTTTTCCTTAGCTTTTAAAGCTGTCCTGTATTTTTTTGATGAGTAGCACAATTCATGTACAGGGCAATTAAGGGCTTTACAAAAACGGAAAAAAGACAGGTTAAAGACACTATTACAATTAAAACCTAATCAATAAATCATAAATAATAATTAATTAAAACAGAATAAAAGAGAAGAATGCAGACTGAATCCTTTCAGTTATTATATGCACAGTTGAACAGAGCCATTGTAAGCCTGGACTTAAACATCATCAGAGCAGAGGTCTGTCTCACATCATCAGGATGACTCTTCCAGAGTTTAGCTGCATGGAACTGAAACGCAGCTTCACCAGGTTTAGTCTTGACCCTGGGCACCAGCAAAAGACCAGTCCCTGAGGTTCTCAGGATTCAAGATGGTTCATATGGGACCACCATGTCAACAGAATTCACATGTGCCAGTGGGCTTGAGGTATCAGGAAGAAAATAACTGTTACAAGTGATATTTGTATTAATGCTACTATTACTAATAATAATAATTTTGGTAATAATGGAGGGATTTGTTTTAAAAGACGTCCGCTTTTGTTTGAATTGTCATTGAATCCTTGAGGCATCACAAAACTGCTCTATTTTATTTCAATGAACAACTAGGACATTTTCTAGCACTACCTTTTCCTGTTGTGGTCCAGAGGCTTGTTAAAAACCTGAGACTTCAGAGGCCAACAGTGAATGTGTTGTACCTCCAGGTTCAGCTATGGCACACATCAGGCTTACATGTTTTAGACTTAGTGTCATGAGAAATAGATCAATCAACAATCCTACTCTTACCAAAGATCCAGATTTGGTGGCAGTGCTGGACTGAAATGGCCACTCAGCAGTTTAGAAATTTAATCACAGTAACTGCCCACTGGTATTGAGAGGGCTGACTTGAACCGGCTGCTAAACAGTATATCAACAACGACATGCTGCTCTGACTCACTGCAACACATCAGACAGGCATATGTGGAAACGTGTGCTGGCCGGTCTAATTTATATGCTCATAGCCCAGCCACAACTCTCTTTTTTTTTTTCCCCCAACTTGTCTATAATAACATGCTTAGTTAGTCATCTTATGGTCATTTGCTTTTCGTTTTGTTTCTTTAAACTCTTACCATTATGAATCTCTAAATCTGACTGTGCTTATTAGAGGCTATTTGCCATTTTACACGTATCAGGATTTTACAAAATCCTCACTTTCCCTGCAGCTTTATTTTCATTTTACAGCTCCTTTTGCTGTTGTCTGGATTTTTGTTACTATTTTTAATTTCCCTGGGTTACAGTTGTGTCTTTAATCTCCCTGCACAGCACTGGAATGTACATTTATAAACAGTTTAAATCTGTTGAAAAGTCACACATTTGTATGCAGCTGATATGAAATCTGTTTTTTGTTTGTCTTTCTTCTTTGGTTTGACTTATTGTTAGTCTTTCCTCTTTGTCCTTCATGTGACAGTAAACTAGTCTATCCCATTACACATCTTTTAAGTGGGAAAATCAACCACTGTCAGCTATTCATTACTTAAATGAGAGGGCTCTAACCAAAGGCCCCCAACACCTTTTTCCCTACTTGGCACAATATTGAATGCTCGTGTTTATTCCAGGAAGTGGTTTTAGGGAAAATTCTTGAATTTGTTAACCTTGAGATGAGGGACAATCTGGATTACTCAAACTCTGGGTCAGTTGCCATAGTAACTGACTTGGTGAGGCTAACCTGCTTACTGGCAAGTTTTCTTTAACAGACCATGAGTTTCTGTGAGGCTCCTCCTCTTCTGCTGTTTGAAGAAGCTCTGTGGCACAATGCTTCATTTCCTCATTCATACAAGACAATATCGTGGTGTACCCAAACACATTCGTTAGATCACATTTGGTTTTGTAGCCTCTTAGTTTTTAAAATAGCTTGTTACCTAACTTCAATGTGTACCATCTCAGCCCTCACGTTCACACATTACACATGATTAATTCACTCATTTTCCTTTTTTTAAAATTTTTTTTATGACAATTATGGTGTTTTGCATATTATCACAGGCAGGTTGTCAGAGCTGGTTACCTGCTCTGAGATGGTTTGTGAAGTGTGACTGTTTCAATAAAACAAAACAGAAAACCATGTATAGCTGACACATTTAGTCAAAGAATATCATCTGTTTTATGATGATCAGTTAAATTAAAACAAAATGGTAAGCATATTAAAGAGGAAGAGAGTGTCTAAATTTACACACACACACACACACACCTTTATATCACCTTATGAATGATAATTTGGAACAGGGAAAGCTTTGAAAATTTGACACTTGTCAGAAATGAACAACCTTTGACTTTATTATGATGAAGTCAATGACCAAATCAAAATGATGAATACTTAAATCTCGATCACTGAACATAAAATTCAGATTAATCAGTAAATGTGGAACTGACTATCAAACCAACAGGATCAATTTTACTGAGGACTGTAGGTGCAGTTCTTGTTTGTTTGAGGTGTTATTTTGTCTGAGTTATTTAGTTCTTGTTGAGAAGCCACTGTCAGAGCCAAGTACAACAGATTCTTGAAGTTGATAAAAAAAACTATCCAATCAGCACCAGTTAATGGGCTGAAATTCCATGATAAACAAAAATCAGCACATGTAATTGATTTAAAAATAAACAGAAATATTTTTATACACATTTTGACCTCTACTAGATTAACAAGAAGCCTGTGCCTCTTGATTACCCTGTGCCAGGATGAATTTGACTCTAGCTTCTTTCACTATAGCTTTCTTGTTCTCACGCACACCCTTAACTCGGTGACCATACTCGGAGCTGATTGAATCGTCTCAGATGTGCCTTTCTGAAACAGAAACCTCTGACTTTGCCATCTGAGGGTTCACTAACTCTGGGTTCAGGGTTGGACTTGGATTTTGTTAACCTGCTTTCTGGAACAAACCCCTGTTTTGCATTTTGCATGTACAGCCTGCTGATTGGTTGTTTGACTCTTCAAATCTACAACCTCATCTCACCCCCTTGTCTTCTGCTTAACTGGTATTGTCAAACTGTGCTGTTATTGTCACATAAAGGTTAAGGATAGAAAGTTCAGAAATGACTCATCTGCTCTGATTCTGACAGAGCTGTGTTTAACACTGTTGGTGTCTTTCCTGCCAAACAAATGACTGACAATGTTGTTTGTCATTTTATAAGTTGTGATGTAAAGGTCTCTGTTTCTTACTTAATGAACTCTCAACATTTTTCTTTTTCAGCAAAACACTTCACTTGACGCAATAGTACAAGTAAGTGAAATTGTTTTCTTTACCCTCTTAAGGGAGGTCCATGATTTACAAATTACCATAATTAACCATTTGGATTTAAGTGTTATTCCGCAAACTGAGCACAATTTATTGTTTTTATTTTAATAGATGCAGTGAACAAACCTTTTCTCTCTATTTTAATTTACTTGAGAGCTGGATATTTGTGACAACATTATTGATTACTTCAGATGTTATGTGTGACTTTGTTTTGTGCTGACTTGTAGAATGCTACCAGTGACAACCAGGGCATCCAGCTGAGTGCTGTTCAGGCTGCCAGGTTGGTAACACCCTTAGCAGCTCTATTGATTACCTTCTCACTTTACAATAGGGCTGTCCGTGGAATTTACTTGATAAAGTGTGTAATCTTGAAAGAACATTCAGCTCATGTTAGATGGGTTGCAGTTATAAATAAATAGATAGGACACTTTTTTTTTTTTTTTTCAGGTTGAAATGTATTAAATTGTGCCTTTGGTTTCATTTAATAACAAGGCCATGAATTAAATTTTTTCAAAAGTGAAAATGTATGTACATTAAATTAATTAAAATCATCTTGCATATGGTTTCTTACTAGAAAGAAATTATACTGTTCATTTTTCTCACCTCAAACCTCAGGAAAACCCTATTTGTCAACCATATAAAATTGACATTAAACTCTGTAGGTACAGGATGTGTGAAAAGTAACTAGGCAATGAAAATTGGTTATAAAATCCATATTCTTATTACAAACTTAATTTATTGAAACATACATACATGTTCTTTGTTACATGGGAAAGTGAAAGTAAATCTTCATATTTCAATGTAAGCACTGGTGGCGTCAAACAATTTTCTCAAACAGGGAGGGATGGACATTGTCTGGGACATAATTGAGAACCTCCTGAATCTGTGAAATGAGAAAATAAGAAATCCCCTTAAGTATTATCTGTTTAAAAATGTTTTCATCATGACTTCAGTGATACAAAAAATTCTATAAGCTATTTCTAATGACTAGTTGCTTTTCATCAGATTTGTTTGAAGGTAACATATTCTGTAACAACATATTCTGTATTCTTTTTTTTTTTTTTAACAAGGTCTTTTTTATTTTTAATTTTTAAATGTACAACAAGAAACGTATAACTTGAACATGAACTGTATCCAGTTCCTATCCAACTGTCACTCACACCAAGTATAATATACTTAAGTACAGAAATATATAACACTGGAGACACTGGAAAGAGTGTCTCTATATTTGTTGATTGTGTATTTTCTTGTATTTTATTTCTTTTTAGTCATTTAACCTATCTTGTTATTGTGATATGGACCATGCATTTGTGTCTGTTAACAAATAAAGAGTTGAATTGAATATAAACCCCCTTCAAAGACATGTACTGACACATACATAAACAGTATGCAGTCTTTTGCAATATTGTTGTAAATGTAGGACTCAAACCTGACTCCTGAATATGTTTGTGATTTTGCACTAGTATTCCAATACTGTCTGAGGAGGCACAGTGATTAATATCAATAGCCTTTTGAAAATTCAGTTTTAAGTGTCTGAATATTTTTTCAACTTGGTTACAGCAGTGATTTACTGCTAATCAGCCCCACTGGATTAATGGACTGAATGAAAGTGTTGCTGCAGCTCAGTAGAGCGGCCGTCTTGTAAGATGAATCAGCTGAAGCATATTATTTAGAGGCATGTTCATGTTACTAGGTTAAAGGGTCATGAAAAGTTGCACTTTATTTATTATTCATTTCTCTTATATTTGAACTAACTTGGACTGGTGTTATGTAATCTTTATACTGAGTCATAAGCAGCATTAAGTCTCCACTCTTTAGAATTTCATGGTAGTTGAAATGTGTAGGCACAACATATTTTTTTTCTGTGTCTGTGATGGGTTGATGTTGGTTTGTGTCGGTAAATCTATGCGAGTCTGTTTGTGATGGGCCTTTGTTTTCTTTCCGTTTCTAGGAAGTTGTTGTCCAGTGACCGTAACCCTCCCATAGATGACCTGATTAAGTCTGGGATTCTACCCATACTGGTCCACTGCCTGGACAGAGATGACAAGTAAGATGACTGTGTTTCTGTTTATATGCATTAAAGAGTCGTGTCTGTTCATGTGTGATCATTACAATGCGTTTGTCATGTTGAGTTCATGTACACTTGAAAGTTATGCAAAATGCCTCTGTGCAGTTGATCCCAACCTACATACTCTGAACAGTGTTGCAGTTATGTAAATGTGTTCTAGTTTTTACCTTCCAGGAAAAAGTAAAACACAAATGACTCATCAGGATATTTGACTGTTGAAGCCTCTGCTCAATCGGTCACTTTTACCTGCCTCTCTGCCAACTTTACCTCTCTCTCTCACTCTCCCTCCAGCCCATCTCTTCAGTTTGAGGCAGCCTGGGCTCTAACCAACATAGCATCAGGAACATCAGAGCAGACCCAAGCTGTGGTTCAGTCTAGTAAGTGTCATGGGGTCACACCACACCTGTTTAATTCAGTAATATATCACTATAAAATTAACAGAACACTTTTCTATGTGCACTTCCATCTGTCTTGTCTTATGGTAAAGACTGCACAGTTACCATTATTGCAGTTACACTTCTATATACACATTTTACTATTCAGGTACATGTCCACATCTTGTATGCCGGTTTACACTGCATCTGTCTGAGAGACTAGATAGCAATGACATCGGTACTGATAAAACATTTACATTTTTATTGCAATTTACATGACTAATTTCTTAAGTTATTTTGTGTTTCCTGTGTTAGAGAAAAGAAGTGACCAGTATACACAGATTTTCAGCTTAACACAACTGAAAAAAACTGGCTATTGTTAAGTGTAGTGCCATCAATAATGAAAAATATTTTTCCTTAGTAACAGACTAGCTCTTCAGTTGAAAAGCAGTCATACATAGGATTTTACTAGAATTTGAAGGCCGTGTTGCATAGACTGTCGAAACTGTTACTTGGAAGTCATTTTACACTGCATGAAATTAAGCCACACTCTTGATTGTTTCTTCATCTTTGCTATGACTCCTTTTTCTTTGGAAGTTTCCATCATTTTAGTTTGGTTTCTGAGCTTGCCGTCATTATTGTGCAACACTCCAAAAGACCTGCCTCTAAGCCTTTCACTTCCATTTATTGATGCTCATATAAGATTCTAAGGGATCAAACACTTTGGAAGTTAGTCTGTACTGGAACCAATTCTTGTTTCTGTTCCTACCTATTGTATGAAGTTGCACACCTAAGCTTCAAAATTGGCACTAAAGTGTGACAAAGTGTGAATGGTGTGAGATATGACTACAGGTGATGAGGACAGAATGTTGAACTTGGTGAATTGCCATCCTTTAATGCATGGTATTCTGTTATACAAGTTTCTTTAAAGCACAAATAATCATAACATCTGTCCCTTTCCATTGTGCAGATGCTGTACCATTGTTCCTAAGGCTGCTTCAGTCTCCTCATCAGAATGTGTGTGAACAGGCTGTCTGGGCCCTGGGTAACATCATCGGTAAGTCCAAGCCACTGTTGTTCATATTAATATAGTCGCCGATTGAATGACTCGTTCAGTCACTCAGTCTGTGTGTGTTTTGTTCAGGTGATGGTCCTCAGTGCAGAGACTACGTGATCAGTCTGGGTGTGGTCAAGCCCCTGCTCTCTTTCATCAGCCCCTCCATCCCCATCACTTTCCTTCGCAATGTTACATGGGTTATGGTCAATCTGTGCCGCCACAAGGACCCACCTCCACCCATGGAGACGATCCAAGAGGTATTTGTGTGATTGAATTCTAAAAAATGAGATAGAATGTAGATAGTGATTTGGGGGGGGGGGGGGTTGATGTCATGGTGTAATTGGCAAATACTGTGTACTTCTGTGAATATTGTGTGAACAGTGTAAGGAGGATAAAAGCAAAATTAATTAACTGTGAGAGCAAGATGCATATTTAGCTGCTAAATTGGTGGCTTGCCTAAATTTAGTTGCTGCCAATGATGTGCTGAAATGAGTTAAACTTATATTCTGCTAAATATATAGTCATGTGGCCATTCAGCATTTTCTTGTCATTTTAATGAAATATCTTGTTTTTTCCTCAGATCCTGCCAGCTCTCTGTGTGTTGATCCACCACATCGATGTCAGTGTGAGTAAACTGAATGTTTTTCTAATTGTTGCCACAGCTCAACTGCAAGAAGTAAACCCTGGAGTATTATTACTCATTGTAGAGTAATAATACTAGAATAATAATATGCAACATCAAGGTTCATATCTTTGTATTTTTTTTCTGTTGCTTTCAGATCTTGGTAGACACAGTGTGGGCTTTGTCCTACCTGACGGATGCCGGAAATGAACAGATCCAAATGGTCATCGACTCTGGCATCGTCCCTCATCTGGTGCCTCTGCTCAGTCACCAGGAGGTCAAAGTTCAGGTATGGACAAACAACAAAGACTATAATTGAGGATTACATAAACAGAGGTGCATAGGTGATTTGCTAAAGATTCACATGGAAACCTTTCTCTATGCTTTTCAATGTATCACATCCTCAGTCTAAATTACTACACATGGCTACTTTTTAGTTATTAATATAAGCAAATAGATCAATCTGAACACTTTTTAGTTATAAAGTCTATATTCCTAATGGCTACATCTGTGACTGTCAGTATTTAAACACTGCGAAAAAGATAAATTGTCAAAATCATTGAACCTCTATCCACACACCTTCAATAACATTTTTTAAATCTTTTGGTGAATTTTCTTTTAAAGACATTTATTGCCAACATTTCTGCATTCACTCTTGAAATATACTATAATAACTTTCTACTCCTTCCAGACTGCTGCGCTAAGGGCTGTGGGAAACATAGTGACGGGCACAGATGAACAGACCCAGGTGGTGCTCAACTGTGATGCCCTCAGTCACTTCCCTGCCCTCCTCACCCATCCGAAGGAGAAAATAAACAAGGTAATGCATTCTCCATCCTGTGAAAATGCTAAGCCCCATGGTAAAGTCAGACCACTGTAGGATGCCTGGAGGTGATGAAATCAGAGACCGGGTGTAAGTGTGAATGCTGTATGAAAGGTATCAGTTGGGACAGATAGTTACAACATGAAGAATGGTGAGGATGACGACAAAGAAGATGAAGAGGACCTGTAGTTAGTTAGTGTGGGGGTGGGGGTCTAGTTTCTGTTTGCATGTGACTGAATGAGTGGTTCCATGGGTTGGTGGCAAGAGGGAGCTGAAAACTATATCTTTGCTGATATTGGAGTGCATCTGAGACCAGTCACTTAAAAAGCGAGGCCCTTTTTGTGACATGGACAGTGATTAGAGCCTCAAAATCTCCCTCGCCCCTCCCTTAGCACCCTGTCTCGACCAGAGGTCAACTTTTTGGAGATGATCTCTGGATTCTGATCCAGTTCAGACTCTTGGTCCGTGTTTTTATAGATGTCTTTTGAATGCAAACAAAATTATTTGTCTTATTTTCCTTCTTATTTTCTTTAAGCAAAGCTTTGGTGTTCAATGAAATGTTGGGGTACCATGGCCATTTCTTTGTGTTTTTGTCTGTCCATTTTTGTGATCTTGTGAAACTTCATCGGTTGGCACCCCAAGTACTGTTTAATTTCAAAGTTTACACAAAGAATACAGTGGCTACTGTGACAATTCAGAAATAAATGTTTTATTGAGTAGATGACCGTCACCGGATGTGATTCAATGTGGTAACCTGGCAGAGGCAAAAGAGCAAGAAATTATTCTTTACTATCATGATCTGGGATTCAATTTATTCCAGTTTTAAAAAATATACAAAATGTATATTAATTGTATGTAATTTCATACAATACAAAAGTATTTAAATCAAATTAATTGACATTGTGGTGGATTGTGGGAAATGCATCAGCTAGCTGATGGCAGAAATACACCAGAGCCAGGGAGGAAAGTTCACAAGTACATAGCTGTTCCAATTATAGGGAAACTTGCTTTCTTGGGAACTCTGTTCTCTGGAACCATTCTTACCAAGACCAGACTTGCCAAGTTCGCAAGACCATACTCGGCAACATTGATATTGAGAAATGGCCAATATTGATACTGAAACCCCACATCCTGTAACTGTTATCCACTTCCCTGTTTGTCCTGCAGGAGGCAGTGTGGTTCCTGTCCAACATCACAGCTGGAAATCAGCAGCAGGTGCAGGCTGTCATTGATGCAAAGCTTGTTCCCATGATCATCCACCTACTTGACAAGGTGCGTCTCAGTGTGTACTCAAGTGGAACCAAATGACATTTGATGAGCTTGTTAAAGATGGAAAAAAATGAAAATATGAAAACAAAGTGCTGAACATAGCTCTCACTTTCATTGTGTTATAGGGTGATTTTGGCACACAGAAGGAAGCAGCATGGGCCATCAGCAACCTGACAATAAGTGGGAGGAAAGATCAGGTAAGATGTGTTTCGTTATCACTGTGAGCTCTTGTAACCAACTCAGTCTCCCTTTTTGGACCTTTTTAAATGTGAATTTATTCACATACTCTTCACTGAACAAAGACACTCAAAACGAGGCATATTAAACATGGGGGAAGAAAGTGCTTTTAAGCAGAGATCAGGTTATTTTATATAGTACATTTAAAACAATGCAAACTGACCAAAGCACTGTACAATGATATAAGAAGTTACAGCACATCATTTTATATTTAGTATTGACATGTATATTTCTTGTACATTTATAATGGGGAAACTGTACGTGTAAGAAACCCTGGACTTAAGTCCATCATTGAATTTGTGCCCATACAGGTGGCACACCTGATTGAGATGCAGGTGATTCCGCCATTCTGCAACCTGCTCACAGTGAAGGATGCCCAGGTTGTGCAGGTTGTTCTCGATGGCCTGAGCAATATTCTCAAGATGGCTGATGATGAGGCTGAAACTATTGCTAACCTTATTGAGGAGTGTGGAGGTAAGATTCACTTGCATAACTCTGTATCTTATTATGAACATAAAACATGCGAGTCATCCATATATGATCAAATGATGGCATTTTTTTTTCTTTCTTCAGGTTTGGAAAAAGTGGAGCAATTGCAGAATCATGAAAATGAAGATATCTACAAATTGGCATATGAAATTATTGATCAGTTCTTCTCATCTGATGATGTGAGTTACAATTCCTTTTTAAGACAGTTCAGATAAAATATTGACCATGAGATGAATGAAAATGTTCATTTACTTGCATGTGAAAATGCAGATATAGATAGTGAGCTACATGAACAGGTGGAAGTAACCCTCATGTCATACTCTACTGGTTGAGAATTTTTCCTGTTTAAATTGTGTATACATTGTTTTATCAGGGGAACAGTTGACACTAACACAGCACTCCTTGGTGACTGGTTAGCTACAGCTCATTAATACTCAGGAGAAACCTAATGGCACATCATTATGTTTTAAATCCACTAGTGACTCGACCAAGTGAGTTGCAGGTTACGCCATCAGACCACTTGAGTCAAGATGTAATGAGCTTGTTCACAACACTATAGCTTCTCCCTTCAGTTTTATCTCAATGTTAATCTTTGCCTTTGACTGTGGTTTTATGTTGATTTTAACTTATGTTAAAATCATGATTTCAAAATGAGATGTAGCAATGTAATGTTTTTTAATGTGTGTTTCTCCATTTTGCAGATTGATGAAGACACCAGCCTGGTTCCAGAAGCCATCCAAGGTGGAACCTATGGCTTTAACTCAGCCAACGTGCCAGCCGAGGGATTCCAGTTCTAGAAGGCATCTGGGGTATTCTGGAGTTTTGTTCACGATGCAGCACTCTGTTCAACATAAAAAAATTAGGAGAGAAAGAGCGAGAGAGAGCGAGAGTGTGAGAAATTTGATCCATTGTGCTTGGCTCGTGGGATCCATGGCTGCATCTTATCTGAGAGAAAAATGTGTGGATTTCATTTGGCATTCCAGGGGAACCAGCCCAAATGAAGTTTGAGATGGCGAGTGGGTGCGAGTGAGAATGAGTGGCTACATGTTGCAAAAAAGCAAAACATCTACATCGAATGCGTTGAGAGACATGCCGACATAACTTCTGTGTTATTGGAGCTGTCGTCTTCGGAAAACTACTTCAAATGACAACAAAAAAAACTCGATGTCTGCCCGGGGAGAACCAAGGACATCCAATAATAACAAATCAAGAGATCTTGAAATATTACAGTACAACAAAAAGCAGAAATGAATATAACTATAATTATGAACTGAGATGAACCACGAACAATCACAATTCTGCGGTCCTCCGACTAAAGAGGGTGCCACCCTCAATGTGCCCCTCCCCCAATCGGCCACGCTATCAGACATGAGTGTGAATGGACCCATTGTGTATGAATGTCTGGACTCAGTGCTGAGGAGCCAGGTTCATCTCCTCCAACGAAACGCCCTGATAGGGCACCATCCTCTCCCCCTGGTGGGTGAGGCCAGGAGTCCAGCTGCGCGTGACACATGTGCGAGAGTATGGACGGATGAGTTGTGTGTGCTTGGCTGCGTGCGTGACTGGGAGTATGCAAGACTGGGTGAGAACGCATGCAGAGACGGGAAAACGAAAATAATAACATCTGAAGAGATACAAAATTGAGAAATGAAACAAATGAGGTTAGCAAAGGTTTCAGGAACGAAATTCTGCCTTTAAAAGAGAGGCTGATCCTCAAATCCCTGAAAGGAAGAACTTTGGATATGAAAAAAAAAATCATCGTCATCACAAGGATTATATTTTTTGTTTGAATTATTGTTAAGTTAGTATTAATTGACACTGGACAATGCTATTGGCAGGTGTGGAGCAGCAGTGCATTGTATTAAGATGCATTTGGTGGCTTGTTGGGCTTTTCTTTTTGCCTCCAGTGTGTTCCTTTTTATGATACCTTTTATTTTCAGCTTTTAGTTTTCATTGCTTCTGTAAAGGTGATTGATGACGATCATATTCCACCCTCATACCAGAACCCTAACCTACACACCAGACATGGGCTTGATGCTGTGAAATTCTGACACCATCACTATAATCAACCAAATGATCTGTTCCCTTGTGTCATTTCATCACTTTTCCTTCAATTACAGCAAAATCACTGCTTTGCAGTATTGTTGCCATAGCTTTGACTTATCACCAAGGGAGAAGAGAACAATGGCCATTTCACGTAGGATTGTGAATCATAACCTTTGCATGTACTAAACTATAGCACAGTTATTTTTAGGATATTTTAGTTTCCTTAGGCTGTGGATACAGTGTAATTTTCATTTTAAGTAAAACTGTGCTTAAATGTTACATGTGTCCCCTTCCCTTACCCCTCACCTAGTGTCCAATTTGCTAAATAATCTGTATGGTTTTGCACATGTACTGCAAAGTGAGGCCTGAAGTCTTTCTTAAAGGTGTGTTGGTTGGTTCCATAGATTCAACCTACTGACAACCTCTACAATATGCATCACTCAACCACAATCTTTGTTGTCTTTCTAGAGTAATCCAATGATGCTTTTAGTGATACTTGAGAAAATAATGACTTTATTTCAGGAGCAGCAGTTCTGAATCTGCTAATGTATCTCAGACCAAGAGGAGGGGATTTAACCTCCTTTTTTTCCTCAATGTCAAAGGGTGTCCCACACAGTTTGGAGTGGTCCTGAGTGGGCTGAAAAATGAATAAACCCATGAACAAGTTTGCTGTACCTTTAGACTCCTAAACCCTATACTCCTCCTTACTCTTATACCAGCTAGGTGTACAAGCTTACCCTTTTCTGTTTTTTGTGTTAACTTCAAAACACTGTAGTAAATGATTACACATTGTGCTCATAAACCTTCTGTTGAACATAGGGTTTCTTTTTTTTTTTTTTTGCAGCATTCCTTGTTAGCAAAGATGTGGTTTCAAATCTAAAATTATTACATGGAAGAAAAGGTGGTTTGCCCATAATCATTTGGGAGATAGACTACAGGCTAGGTTGTCTTCGAGATAATAAATAGTGGAACCCAAATCGAGAGACTGTGTATGTGTGTGGTCTGTTGTGAAGTGCTCTTGTGATATTTCCTCCTTTTTAAATGTTAAAACGTGGCATTAATTTGATCGTAGTCATCACTTTTCACTTACTTAGCGAACCAAATGGTAGCGTTTCTCAAGTGAGTCTTATTCAAAATCAATCTAATGCGGGTCCTGATTGGTCGGAGGAACCGTTTTTACGCATGCGTACCTTGGGGTATAACGGCGACGCATTCGGGGGCAGTCGGAATTTTTAGTTTTACACAACATAAAACGCGCTTGTTTATTATTCACCAAAATATAGTTTGTACTTCATTCTCAGTACAGAAAACTGTCAAAAACGACAAAAATATAAACGATGAATTGCATTTTCCCACGTTTTTCTAAAATGTAACTCAAATCGGTGGTTGAGTATTGATCGATAAAATTGTTACACCACACTTTTTTTTTTTTTTTTTTTTTTTTTTTAAAGCGGTTTACATTTTTCATCGTACGTGTCGAAGCGTATATCTACAGCGCTCAGAAATGTTAGGTCTGACAACGCCTTATATCAGAATTACGGACAGTTTCTGTCGGAAGTGAGCGTTTACCAAAGGTATTTAAAGGTGGCACGACCATAACAGGAAATGAAAGCATAGTTGGGTTGAACAGACGGAGCTTCGAGCAGACGGTGAGTTTAACTGCAGATTACTTGCGCCAAATTAGTTGAAGTTATGCTCTTTTTTACTTAGTACTTTATTCGGCAAAGAAACAAGTAGTTTTTTATAGGCGGTAAGTTCGCAGAGTCAGATACAGAGCTGAAAAGTAGTCAAACGAATGCAATTAATGTTCACGATTTAAACATCCGAGTGTGTCACATCAGGTTAAAAAGTAGTTCAGTTCATAAGTTTTAAGTCAGTGTCAACACGCTGAGTATTTTCCTGCCACCGTATGAACTTAAAGTAACCAGTGTTTTTTCTTCATTTAACTTTTCGATTTATAGTTATAGTCAACAATCAACCTAATGGCTGCCTACAAAACTTGTCAGAAGCAATAATGATGCATATTCAGCAGGTTTGAGATAATCTAGAAGTCGTATTATCTTTTCATTTGCACATTAATAGACTTACTGATAATATTGATTAGGTTACCTGTTTGAATCTGAGCGCCAAACCTGCAGCAGTTTGAAGTCACACAGATCAGGTTTTGGGGTCAGTTGCACAAATTAACAGCCTGTTCCGACAACAAAAGTGTTTGTGTGTGTGGACGGGAGGTGGCTGTTGGCATAAGGCCTCCTATTGTCACTGGCTGTAACTAGAGGAGAGAGAGCCCACATCCACAACAACATAACAGACCCTGTAGTAGGAGCTTTGCCATTTTTTGGTTGATCTGTTGTTCTTCATTGTGGTTTGACGCATGATTACATTTATTTTATTGGGGCAAAAATAAATAAGTACTTGTATAACACTCATGGAGTGACTGACACACAGGCTGGAGGACTCTAAATGGGGTTTACACATTCATGAGGATGTCACACGTCTTGGTTTATTTTCTGAACATATTCCAGTCATGTCGTCATATACATGTTTTATGGTCAGTAGTTCACTTTCAGCGAGCTGGTGTATTTTGCTGAACAGGTGCACCAGGTAACGTTTCCTCCATCCTGCTGTCCTGCCAGACCATCTTCTCCTTAAGTCCTCTGTCCCGTCCAGAGCCTGACCTTTAGTCCTGTCATGGACAACCTCGAGGAGGACCTGACGTGCTCGGTGTGCTACTCTCTGTTCTCTGACCCACGAGTCCTGCCGTGCTCACACACCTTCTGTAAGACCTGTCTGGACAACTTACTCCATGTGTCCACCAACTATTCCATCTGGCGCCCACTCCGCCTGCCACTCAAATGCCCCAACTGTCGCAGTGTGGTGGAGCTGCCCCCAACGGGTGTAGATGCTCTGCCCAGCAACGTATCTCTGCGAGCCATCATCGAGAAAGTAGGAAAGAACCTCTTATATTTAAGTACAACATTTATCCCTTTTTGCCTTCTTTCTTTCATTTCAGTCTCCAATAGCGTAAAACGTCATTGCCGTTTCATTTTGTGCTAATGTGTCCATTTGCTCTTCTGCTTCTTTAGTACCAGAGGGACAGTGAACCACGACACCCCTCCTGTCAGGAGCATCCCAGACAGCCTCTGAACATGTATTGCATCCAGGACCGGCAGCTGATCTGTGGGTTATGTTTGACTGTGGGAGACCACCAGGGCCACCCCATAGATGACCTCCAGGCAGCTTACATCCGAGAAAAGCAGACACCAGCATTACTGCTGGCCAGACTGTCTGAACACAGATGGGCACAAGTGGGTAGTCTTGTCCTTTTGAGCATCAATATTATGAAGAAAGTGGTGGAAGAAGTACTCAGATGTTTTTACTGAATAGTAAGAGCACATAGAGAATACTCCACTAAAATGTATGGATTCATACCTTAAAGCTGCATATGACTTTTGTCACAAATTTTTCATAAAACCAGAGTGATACCATAAGTATCAAAATCTGGCAGCCGTTTATGTGATAATGCGCCTGAATCATTTCTCTCGCAGTGAACAGTTTTGAAGTGTACTCTATCATAAGCACTGAATTAAAAACATCTCCTGGACTTGTTGAGTGCTTTACTGTGTCTCTGTCCATCAGGTGTGTGAGCTCGGGGAGCAGCTGGAGCAGGACAAAGCCCGCTGTGAGGCTCTGCTGAGGCAGGACAAACAGGACGTCGCTCAGTTTTTTCAGACCCTGGAGACAGTGCTGGCGAGGAAAAGACAGGCCTACCTGGATGCCCTGGACAAGGCTGGTGTGGAGGTGGTACAAGCCTACGACCCCCTGATCGACAGGGTCAAGGAGCTGCAGGTGTGTTTCAGGGCTCTTTTCCACCTATTTTGCTCAAACAAAAGACCCAGATTCCACGTCACAGTGATTTCAGTGTTGACTCTACTTTCAGTTATAGGGTTCCGACTTTCTGGAGAGGGGCTGTAAGAGATACTTAATCCATTAAAAAAAAAAAAATCAATATCAGTTTAACTACTTTTAACTGCACTTTACTTTGGAACCCCAAAGTCTTTTCTGCTGAAACCGAAGCCCTTTGCCAAACTGCAAGACTCCTTTGACAAAACAGTAATGTCATCTCACAGAAAAACACAGTTTCTGGAGTTTTTCTGCCTTTATTCAATAATTTGTGTTATTCTTTGACTTATGGTTTTATCATATTTGTTTTTCATCCAACCTCTCACACTCACACAGCCTTGTCCACAGAGGTGTTTCCCTGAACTGGGCCGTGCTGTTTGACATCTACTGTATGTAATACTGACTATGGATGAGTCTTTCTTACAGCCCACATTGAAAACCCCAAACAAATAATGCTGGTATGAAGAGGAGAATGAATAAATTTAAGGCTTTTAATATGAATATTATGGTTTTATTACCACAGTGTGTCTTAATCAAAGATGATCAAAATGGATTAACTTGCAACACAGTTTAAAAAACAAACAAACACCGGTCTCACAAACTTCTTTAAAAATCTTAGTCTAAAATCCAATAATCTGGATTTTAGGTTTTAAATGTGATTTTGGCAAATGTTAAAACTGTATTGGATTTGGAGAAACCTGCCCTGAACAGTGAGTCCACAGTTGACCTGTTGGTTATCCACATTACTTGTCTCACTTGAATATAGATGGATAACCAAAAAATAATACATATTAGTCACTAATAAACTGAGTAACTGCTGTTTCAGATACTACAGTGATCAACAAAAACAAAGAAAATGATTAAAATTTATGAAAAAAGGGTAAAGCTTGATGTCAGTTGTCAAAAGTGATAATAAATGTCAAACCAATATTTCTTTCAAGTGTAAAATTTGATGTTACTTCCTGAGTTCTAGAGTTGGAGAAAAATCAGATGGTTACTTGTGGATTAAAATGTTTATTAGAGCATAAGAATTTCAGAAAAACAACCATAGTGTTAAAAAGAAAAGCTGTTTTCAATGATGTGATAGATAAATTGAATAAAAAAAAAAAAAAAAAACGATGCAAAAAACAATAGTACAAATAGTTAGAGGCTGCATACATGTTTACATTAGTAGAATTACAGTTTGTCAGACTAAAGGTTTGGGATAAATCAGTGTTATAGTTTCTTGGGATGTTAGAAAACTAAAGTTGCTGTAAAAACTACTCTAATGATGACAAAAACATGTCGGGTTCTGGAAGCAGTGCGTACATCGGACCTGTTTCATTTGAGTGATTCCTTGACCACTAACAGCTCTGATCCTCTTGTCGGAGCAGGAGGAGCAGTTGGACCTGGTGTCGTTGGGTTCATCAGTGGAGGAGGAGGACTCGCCGCTGGTCTTCCTGGAGAAGGTCCATGAGCTCAGAGAGCGGGTGGAGGAGTTCATCCAAGCCCCTCTGCCCTCGGTGATAAACCTGTCAGTGAGTCCACGGGCGGCCGAGTACCTGCAGCAGAACTGGCCCGTCATCACCGTCCGCAGCCTGGAGGATGCACCGGTGCCTAAAGTGTCCTGCTGTTCCAGATGTAGCGGTCGGGATCCTGAGGTCCGGTCCGGATCTGAACGGCATCAACATGACTCTGGGGTCCAGGAGCTGTGGTCTGAGTCTCGGCCCGTATCCTCGATGGCAGCAGCGGTGGGGCTGCTGCTGCTGCTGCTGCTGGCCACTCTGTGGATCAACCCGGTTGGAGGAGCCACGCTCGGCTTCTCTCTGCTCTCTCACCTGAGCCAGTTGGTCCACGGGCTGAGCAGCGAACTGATCAGCTGTGTCTGGGACGCAGCAGACTCGGGCTACACTGCCATGCAGGCAGCCATGGAAACATGGAGCTCTCATCTTTCCTCTGTGGGGGGAAAGGTTCTAAAACAGCTGGATTATTTATTTCAAACTAACCCCACTGAAAGATGAATGTGAACGTTTCACCCACTCCCTCCTGTTTGCATTCATCACAGTACAAATTCTACAAAAAACACTACGACTTACTTCAGTACTTTTACTGTTTTTAGCGTGATTCACCTTTTTGCATGTAGGTCAGTGACTGCGAGGTTATGCTCTGCTCTTAGAAAACGGCCTCTTTCAAACCAAAATGTAGCTTTTAAGACTAGTGTTGCAGGCATTTCATTGTCATTCCAACCTATACACAAATCAAACTGATCCTGGACCAGCTGAGGGAAAGGGTGGATTAACTGGAAATAAAAAAGAATAAGGCTCAATGTGTTACTTTTAAGGATGTTCAGATTAAAAACAGGGACTGTCATGTTTAGTTTTAGATTATGTAGCTGTTCAGTTTCTACACTTTTATTTATTGTAGTTTTGTTCCTGTCTTTGCAGTGTGCATTATAATGATCAAACCTAATAAAACAATAGCATTACCAAATACAAAATGTAAAGTGGTGAGCAGTAATAGAATCCAGAGCAATATGGAGACAGAGTAGAAACCTTACGCCATCTGTGCCTCCAGACTCTAATGCTGTGCTTGTGTTTGCCAGACTGTTTACACACAGTATGTGAAATGTTGAGCCGGGTGGATGGAAACGGCGGCCCAAGCCTCAACGGATCAGGTTGCATTGATGCAGAGCTCTTTTACTGTGCCTCAACTTCACTCGTTAACATTACTGATCAATCCTGGGCTCTTTTTACCAAATAGTGCAATAGTTTTTTTTATTAAAGATGTTACTGAAACCATTTGCCTGTCAGCAGTATGCCAACATGTATTCAATATATGTACGTTTATATAATACAATATAAAATGTAACACCTGAATTGGTGTGAATTTTTTTAAACACTATTACCATTACTCTTTGTAAAGTTTGCATTTTTGGAAATTTGTTCACTTTCTGTATTTTAAAGTCACAATAAATGTTAAAACTGTTGTCTTCATGGTAGTTCTGGTAAGTGTGAGATTCTGTACAGGTCACAAGGTATTCTAAGTACTTGAAGTCTGCCTGAAGCTCAATTAACTGATGCTTGCTACAAGTGTCTTTGTTGTGTGAAATACACAACGTTCAGTCTCGTGACCTCAGAACACTGACTTCCAAGACGGTAACAGATAATGAGTTTTTCTTTTTTCCCCAGTTTTAAAAGACCTTTATTGATTCAGACATTAATGAAAAATAGCAGCATTTCTTGGTAGAAGACAAGGACAAACAGGAAAATAAGTCAAACTATTTACAAGTGTATGAAGTCAGAAAAGCAACAGACGACGTGGGGCCGAGATGCTCCAGGTTTAGGCAGTGACCGCGCCGTGTTCTTTGAAGATGATGGTCTTCGGGTTGATTCCCACATTCTTAGTGGTGTTGTGTGTTTTGTAGATGCCGATGAGACGATCAGCAATCTCAAACATGTTGTTCCTCAGGGAGATGATGATAAACTGGGCGTTCTTGGTTTGTTCCTAAACGCAAAGAGGCACAAGAATGTGACTCGTCTGAAAGAGTCTTAGGTTTGTCATGCATCATGTATTTGTCAGACATTATCCCTGAGAGATTTCATGACTTATTACATCTCTATTTTACCCCAAAACTATTTTTCAACCACAGCTTTTCCTCATCATGGTTCATACTCACGTAAATGTAACAGGCCACAATGGAGACATTCTTGAAATCGAGAGCGGCATCGATCTCATCCATGAAGTAAAGCGGGGTGGGCTTGTAGTGGTGCAGAGCAAACACCAGAGCCAAGGAGCTGAGGGTCTTCTCTCCTCCTGACAGGTTAAAGATCTTTTTCCAGCTCTTCTTTGGTGGACGCACACTAATACAAGCCAGAGAGAAAATCAGTGCTGAGTGACAAATGCAGCATGTCTGTCCAGAAAAGAACATGACTACAGGAAACGATACAGGGTTCGTACCCATTTTTCAAGGTCAGATTCAGGTACTTTTAAGGGTCATTTTCAAAATTTTCCAACATGGCACCTTATCACTGGGGTAAAACATTACAGGAATAATTATACTTATTTTTCACTTTTTTTTAAATCACAATGAAGTACATTGTATTATGCTATAAACATAAAAAAAATTATGTTTCATAATGGCAAAAAGTTTTAAAAAATTACAGAAAAAAAAAAAAGAGAAGCCACCCCATGTTCTTCAGACACATTAAGCCAAATATTAAGATAAATGTAATGTACCTGGAGTCAACCTGAGAACACATGGAAATTTTATATTTTGACAGTTATTTTTCAAAATGTATCACTTCTCTGTAAGTAGCTTTGGCTTGAGTTAATATGAAAAAATAAAGAAATATCAGTTAGAATTGCAAGCGATTAAATCAAAATTCAACACTGAAATTCAAGTATTTTCGAACATTTGAAGCACCGGTACGAACCCTGTGAGAAAATACCATGTGACGCATGTTTTAATGTCATTTTTCTCATTCATTACCTGAACATGATCCCCTCAGAAAATGGGTCCAGGCTGTCGACGAGTTCAAGCTCTGCATCGCCCCCTAGTGTGAGCATCTGGTAGTTTTCCTTCAGCTTGTTGGTGATCATGTTGAACCCCGACATGAACTCGTTGAGGCGCTGCTTGCGTACGTCCTCGTATGCATGTTTAAAGTTGTCCCTTTCTGTGGTGATTTCATCGAGTTGGGCCACGCGTTGCAGGTACAACTCCTCCTGAAAACACGAAAATCACACAATACGTTGACCAGTGTTTCACTTTGATGAATTATAAACAGGCTGTGTTGATCTTTCTCCATGGTGCGAGGGGAGCTTTGCCAGGTAACCATGAGCCAAAAGCAGTTGAGTTATGCTGGCTTTTCCACAGTATTGTATCAGATGCATTCAACTACAGTCTGTGAGTGTTCAGACAATCATCAAAGATCTATTAAAACACGTGATTCTTCAAAATATAACAGGCTACTCATTTGCATTCGGGCTCACCTTCTTCTTGTACTCAGCGATGGCCCCGAGGTTGGGCTTCTTCTGTGCACACTGGGTCTCCAACGTGGCCATTTTATTGATAATAACATCAGGATGGGAGATTCCTTCGAGTTCCTCAGCAGTAAGAACAGGAAGTTCCTCTGCTGGCTGGTCTTCAATAGCATGAAGGGACAGCTTAGAGGCCTGAGAAGGAACAAAGATGAACAGTCAGCCATGAACCTGTTCAGACCGGAACCACAAACCATTGGATTAACTGAGAGCAGAAGCTTCATTCATTTAAACTAAGTTATAGTCAGAGAATAACAAAGGTAAGACAGAATTCATAATCAATGCTTCATTATGTGACCTTTATTTTGTACTTTGTGTCCTTCAGTGTTTTGATGGTAGAGAAATAATATCTGTACTGTTGAATTTGCGGAGTATTAGCTTAGTGCTACAAAGTTTGTCACATTGGTCTGTTATTTTGTGAAATTATTCATGACATACACTGGTCTGGGACTGTTTGCTAGCTTTACATATTTGCCCATTTAAATGCTTGTTGTTTGGATTGTGTTCTGCTTTTGTCGAGTTCACATATATCAATATTCTTCTCACAGATCTGGTGTTCTCTCCTATTAAAAGGTTTTCCATGAATATGAAAATGGACATATTGAAGTTGATTCAGACATCCTCTCCCACATACCTCTTTCTGCCAGTGTTTGATCTTGTTGTTGTGCTCATTCATGGAGGTCTCGATCTGCTCGATGCGGAGTCGTACACTTAGAGATTCCTCCTGCAGCGCATGCTCCTGCTGTTGCAGGATCTTGATCTCTTTCAGGACCCCCTGGTACTGCTCCTGCACCTCTGGAAGGGCAGCCTAAAGACCAAACTGAGCTGCTTAACCTGCTTTCATTTCACTTTATTTCATATGTGGCAATCCCACCACATTGAAAATAAGACTGTACACCGACCTAATAGTAAGGAGTCACAGATTAATGCTACACATATACATACATGTAGCCAGGTATCTGGAAAAACAGATATTTTCCCATGTGTTTTTGCCTTTCATCCACATGAAAATCCACTTTACATCACTGAAAATAATTATATCTTAAATCAAAGTGGACATTTTTGGAAAACTCAGTTTGTTTGTGCTTACATGTGTACAGGGGGAAACTGAGTTTAAGGTTCCGTGTGTCAGAGTATACGACATAAATGCATCAACATCAAGTGTGCAACCTTTGTTTATCCTGACTCCGTGATCATGCTCTACAGGTGTAGAGATCAGGTGTGTACAACATTTTTATTGAAGGAGGAGGTGGGGAAATATCAATTTCTATAAATATCTGGCTACATGTATATATATGTCTTCACTTTCAATATAATAAAAAGTTGGTGTAAAATAACACTTTACATGTACAGCTATTGAAGCGTACAAACCTCTGCCTCCTTGCAGTCCTTCAAGACCTCTCCAGCCTCATCCTCCAGTTTCTTCAGCTGCTCTGCAAGCTCTACCATTAACTTCTCATTCTCCTCCAGCTCACTTTGCACTCGGTTTACGCTCTCCTCACACTTCTTGAGGTTTCTAAACAAAGTACATAAACAAGAATACATGAGCCTGCCAACAGAAAATGTATGCTCTGTGATGACAGACAGCTCTGAAAGTATGAAAATGATCAGTGGTGTTATAAAATGATTATAAAATGACTGGTTACAAATTTGAGGATAAAAGTGCAAGGCTGGCTCAGTGTGGTAAAACAGTTTATGTTAAATCTAATTTTCTTGAACTTAAAACACAATAGATTAGAATAGTTATTAGACAAGGAATCTAATAACTTGGGTTAAAGTTTCAGACACATTTTATAATGAAAAAGATCAGTGTTATTGTTCAAATATGACAGGACAGTTATGGAGAAACCTTGTGTCTGTGTGCAAAAATGAGCCCTTTTTCCAAATTGGAAAATGTATCAGGGTTATATTTGACACTAAGGAAGAAAAGCTTTTACAAAGACATCCTTAGAGTTTCTTAGGGGTTTATAAGCTCCACCGACTGGACGGTTCTTCCAACAACAGACTGCCAGACTGTCCCACCCACATGTTCAAGTCATAATGTTCCAGCTGCAACTACTGATCACTTGATAGCGATGTCGGTTCCTGCTGCCAGACATTCGATTAAGTGAAATAAACAACCAAGCTTTGACTAAATCCAGAACCCCCAACCTGACAAGTGATAGAAGATTTATCAGAGCTGTCTGTCTGCATGGACAAGCAGGGCTGCGCAAATTAAATGGCTAAATATGGCTCTACTTCCCCATCAGTGTGACAACTATGAGCATGTGTAAAGTCAAACTTCAATGTGCAGACGTCCTCACCGGTCAGCAGTCTTTATGGCCACTTTAGCCTTAGTTATAGTGGAGGAGCATTCATCCAGCCCCTTGTTGACCTTGTCGAGCTTGTCTTGCTGAGCCTTCAGCTTGTGGCTGGTTATGTCCACGATCAGGTTGTGGAGTCTTTTCACCTCATTCTCAACCTTTCCAGCCTTACTGGAAGCTGCCTCGTAGTCTGAAAATGAAAAAGAGTATAGGGTTAAAAGGAACAAGACAATGATGATTTGTGTTGGATATTAATTGGGAGTTATGCCAGTCCATAATGAGGGTGAAGATTAATGCTGAAAAGTAAACTTCACTTACCATACATCATTTTAAATGAACTCACACACACAATTACAACAAAATGTATATCATTTCAATTAAGAAGATACATTTTCTGGTGTACAGATACATCTATTGGATGTGCGGAAATACTTAGTCTTATTTATATTTCCTATACATTAGTGATGAGGCTCATGTTGATCATTAGAAACCGAATGTGATTTTTCAGCTGTTATTAATAACACTGTTCAGTGCAGTTCTGTGCCAAACTAAGTCATGTCATTTCCTGTTTCACTGGTACTACCCTGTATGTGTATATATGCATGTATATGCTGGTGTAATGCAAGTTTACGTGTTATTAATATTGAAAAGATGTGAATATTTTCAGAGCACAACTTTGGGCAAGGCCTGAACAATATATATATTTTTTTATATGCTGTATTTACAAAACCCTGTAAGCAATGGAATATTGTTCGGTTAAAGCTCTTACATGGCAGTACTCTGGCACTTTTATTATGAAATACATCCATATCATTTACACATTGTTACATGTGAATAAAATGGCAAAATATTAGACTAATTTGTGTCTGGAGGTCTATGGCTGCGACATCACTAGGTTTTTTGGACAGAATTGAGTAACTGATTGTAGTAGTTCAGTATTTTGTCTTAAATTCTAAATAAATAAGTCAGCCTACAAACAACTGGCTCACTTTAACACTGTTAAGGAACACTTCTTAAATGAAACTGGTAGTTCTTTAGGTGAACGAGAAATATTGCAATATTATTGTTATGGCAGTGCTGTACATCTATATCACAGGTTTTGCAAATATCTATCTATCTATCTATCTATCTATCTATCTATCTATCTATCTATCTATCTATCTATCTATCTATCTATCT
>JAPSES010000144.1:19708967-19767453 GCA_029822895.1 Maxillicosta whitleyi
TCTATCTATCTATCTATCTATCTATCTATCTATCTATCTATCTATCTATCTATCTATCTATCTATCTATCTATAACTTCAGTGTATTTGTGCTCTTGTGGGGTTTACAGGAGGACTGTACCTTTCTTGAAAGCCTCCAGGCTCTTCTCCATCTGTTTCTGTTTGGCCTTGTCTGGGGCAGCAGCCAGCACATTGGCCTCAAGTTCCTTGATTTGAAGTTTTAAGTGAGTCTCCTGGTCAGCTAGACTCTTAACGATGGAAAGAAAGAGGGAAAATAGACACACAGACATAAGAGCGTCACTTTTTTATGAGTTAATACTGCCACATGTTATTGTTGGCTATATGTCTTAGAGATGCCTATTTAGAGTTCACAAATATCCAAATGACTGAGTCAAAGAGAGAGAGAGTGAAAAGAAGAAGAGGGAGTGAAAAGGCAGAGGTGTGTTTGCCGTACAGTCATGCTCTTGGCATATTTCTCCAGGGTGTTCTTCATGTCTCGGAGTTCTGGCCGAAGGCGCTGGATGTTCTCCTCAAGCTGCAGCTTTCTCTCTTGGCAGCCCTGCAGCTTTGACACTTTCTCATTAAGCTTTCTCTCCATGCGATCGAGCTGCAAAAAAAAAAAAAAAAAACCCAGGAGTTGAGGACGGATAAACTAAACTAAATACAAAAACAGTGCCACTTTTAAACAGAGTATTTGCAGGTAACAGGTAAAACATTTGCAACACACAACACGCTGCATTTCAAAAACTTTTCTCTTGTTTTTTTTTACAATCTAATACAGTACTACAAAAATAGTTTCATAAATAATTCACTGCACTTGGTTAAGCCAACACTACAAAAAACAGTTCCTCAATCCAAGATGTGTTCATGACTTAGTGTTTGGAATTACCTCATCCTGGGAGATCTCAGCCCCAATAGAAGATCCCATCCTGCCCTTTAATACTCTTCCTCCTCCAGTCATGGTTCCTGTGAAATACACATACCAGATCATGGGGGGTTGAAAAGAAATAGAAACAGGAGTAATAACAAATGTAATATTGTCATTGTGTGAATGTATAATAGTTATTAATTAATCATAATCATATAATAGGACAGGGCAGAAAAATTTAATTATATATATAATTTAATTTTTCTGCTCTGTCCTTTACCTAGCACACACACACTCACCAGCCATCTCAATGATCTGTCCCTTCAGAGTGACCACCCTCCAACGCTTCTCTTTTTGGAAGGCCATCCGTGTTGCCTGCTCCATGTCGTGGGCAACAAGGGTGTCTCTCAGGGCAAAGTAGAAAGCTGGACGCACAGTGTCATCCTTCACTCGGACCATGTCAAAGAGGCGAGGGCTGTCCTCTGGAGTCTTAATGGGAGCCATGTTCTTCTCCCACACTTTCATCTAATAGGAAAGGTGATGAATAGAGTTGAGAAAGAGCATGAAGAGACCATTTGTTACAATAAAAGAAACCTAAAAAGCTCAAGTGTTTGTTAAATGCTGTTGAAGTTGATCAAACAAAGCATTGATCATCTTTACCTTGTCAAGACCAATGAAAGTGGCAACCCCGATGTTCTGTTCTTTGAGAAATGTAACACACTTCTGTGCTGTATCAATAGTATCTACCACAATGTTGTCCAGAGCACCGCAACTTGATGAAATTGCCACATCGTACTTTTCATCTATGGCTCCGAGGTCTCCCTGTGAACACATAAATATATTTAAATACAGAAAAAAGGCTGAACATGAGCATGCAGAGCCATTAAAAGTAACGCATGAAATAAATGTCAGAATATTGGCCACATATTACACATCCATGACGAAAAGCAGTCAAGGGCATTTAATAGTAATGTTCCTTATATTCATTTGCAAAATAGTAGTGGAACACTGTAATACTGTATTCTTAAAACATGACAACTTTGTTTTACCAGTCTTCCCAGGATGCCAGAGATCTTGCCACTCTTCTTCTGCTGCATGAGGGCATCCAGAACTTTTCCTCGACTGCGGTTGGAAGACAGGGAGCTCTTGGCTTCATCAACCTTCTGCCGCATTTCCCTCACCACTTCCCTTGTTTCATTATCCATTTTCATCAGCTGCTCCAGCTCTCCTTCGTCCTGCAGAGAAAAGGAAAATTGCAATAAAAAGAGAAAATGATAAATGGTACTGTTCAACGGAGTACGTTTTGATGTGCTGATCAGTGTTGATTTCTGGTATTACCTTTTTGAGTTGTTGTTCTTTCTCGGGTACTTTGAGGTCCAGGTCTTTGATGGCGGCGCGGCGCTCCCGCAGTGTGTCAGAGGTTGTCTGAAGTGTTTGCTTGGCTGTGTTTAGCTGCGTCAGAGCTGTGTTGTGGCGGCTGAGGTAGATGTCGAGCTCTGACTGAGCCAGGTCCATGCGAGAACGGGTCTCATTGACTGCCTTACTGAGCTCCATCAGCTCTTTCTCTTTGGTCTGGAAAAGAGCAAAGCCAGGCAGCATTAGAGAAGACATGGAGGACAGTGCAGGTTTTAAGAAGGTTAACATAATGATAATCTGTACACACACCTCTTTGTCCTGTTGCAAGCCACTTGTTTCTTCCTTAAGACTCTCCATCACTTCTTTGAGCTTTTCCTCCTCTTTCACCTTTTGCTTCTCCAGCCCTTCCTTGCAAGCTGTTGCCTCAGAGATGGCCTTTTCACTGCTGGCTGGTACACCGCGCACTTCCTCCAGCTGAAAGATAAGCCAAACAGGAAAAGGTTCGAGAACAGATGAGATGTGTCCAAGTCTGGATTCTAAGCAACCGTGGCTACACCTGTGCGGGGTCAACCTGAGGACACACGTCATTAATACATACTTCAACCAACTGCAGCAAAATATGCTACTTTCTTTTGAAATTAGGTTAAGATAAAGATATCAGTGTAGAATTCACAAGACAAGAGGTGTAAAGGAAATTGATTTATGTGGTGTTTTTTTTTTTTTTTTGCCAGTGTCAAGTACAAGTAACTGTTCTGCAGTATCAAAAAGGAGGCCAAAACACACAACTGTAATCAACTATAAACACACTTTCAGACCCGAGCCAGCCTTGGTTGAGACTGGCACAACAGTCTACCACTTGGCAGGGCTAAAACAAGGCAACAAGTGGTGTGTGTGTCTGTGTGTGTATATATGTAGTCTATGTTTTGTAGGGTTAACTGCGGGTGAAATGTGAATGTGGCTGCTGGGAGTGTTACACAAGCCAGGCCATAGTTGACTACCACACAGCAGAACACTGCTCCCTAGAGGTCTGCTTGCCTCTGCCCAGCTCCCACTCTGACCAAGACATTTCCAGAGCAACAGCAATGTAGGTTGAGCAGAGGGGGATGTGAGAAGATACGTCTACACTTACAAGGTAACTCTTAAGTGTAGCTTTAAAGCTTTTGAGCGTGTTAGTGTAACATTGATATGAGGGAAAAAAATAGGAATATCAAACAGAGAAAGGAACAAGCTATCAACTTGTGTGTTACTTCACAGCCCCCTAGTGGATAGTTACAACAGAGAGCTCTTCCTGCCATTAAATGTGACGGATGTCAATTTACTGGCAGGCAAACTTTTGCCTAAGAAAAACAAGAACAAACAAATAAATAAATACATAAAAACTTCTGAGCAAACACATTTGTACAAATGATGATGTGTGATTCTCCACATCAGGGTTAGTGTACTTTGTTATGCTATGTAGATGCATGTACCATATAATTTGCGGTTGAGTTGCATTTATTTAACATTTCTCCACCAGCAGCCATAATTTTTCACACTTCATTGTGTTTTTAAAAATATACTTTTTCTTCATAAGTTTTTGCTTGTATTAAAGTACATACAAATTGGATTTGTTGGCATGTGAAAAACATGAAATTAGAAAACAAAAAAAAGTGTTCTTGGTTTTTTTCTGACAGTCATGACACAGTTTTAAGGCTGTGACCTAAATGAGTGTGTTGAATTTTATTAGAAGCAATGCCACTGAGAAAAGTTAAAATAAGTTGTTTATTTGTCTGCATCATCACACATTATATGGGGGTCTCTAAGCTTTAACAAAATGCCTGTTTCAGTAGGCCTCAAAAAAACAGACCTTGTGTGTTCTATAAGCAACGGAAATAGTATTTTTAGTGCCCATTTTTCATTCTTGGCCAGAGGACAAAATAAACAGTAAAAGTAGAGTGTCATACCACTGGTGCTAGCTTGTCTTGATAGTACAAGTCTGTATTTCTCAATGAGTCTGAATTGTAATTTATTTAAAATCTAGATTGAAAAAATGTTGTTAGCAGTTTTCTGTCCTTTTGTCTCTAAACAGTGAGAATTCCTAACGTGTAATGTTCAGAGTGAAAGAGTGATATATACTGCTACATAACAAACAGTAGAACTAAATCAAATTAATTCAATGATTTGTGATGAGGGGAATTGTAGTACAAGATTACACACCTTTTCTTTTTCTTTCTCCAGCTGCTTCTGCAGCTTCTTGTTCTTGCTCTTGGAGTGTTTAATCTTTTCACGCACTTCCACGTCCTGCAGGTCCAGCTGGGTGAACTTCTCCTTCTGGGTCTCAATGTACTTGTTGATCTTATTTTGTTTCCTAGTGAAGAAACAGCATTTTTACTGTCTACAGTCAAAGTCCAGGAAAGTCAAATTATGATAATAAATGTGTATGAACAAGAAAAATGCCAATCAGTTGTGGTACAAACAAATAAGCCAAGGCTCACAAGTGAGTTAGTTTTATTTAAAACTTTATTCTTAATTATCAGTTTTTCCTAAATTCTTCTAAAAAAAATTCTACACTCTTGTTGACATTTTGGAGTGCATCACCTTCAAAGATGTTAATTTATATTGTACCCGATACAAATCAGATCAGTAAAGTAAGTTAAAAAAAATTAGTGTAGGGTAGTCTATCAGTTTTGATAAGAAAAGATGAGGAAGAATCAAGAACAGCCTTACTTTTCCACATTTTTGAGCTCTTGATTCATTTTCTCCATCTCTTGGGATATCTTTGCATTTTTCTCAGGTAATTCCTTTGTGTCCTCCAAGATCTTTTGCTTTTCCTGCTCTTTATCCACCACTCGCTTTTGCAGGTCATTGCTAAAGGCAAAGACATATCAGAAAAAAACAGTCACCAAAGAAGGGTCATGTTGCCCTTCTGAATGTTTAAAAATAGTATGAGTGTGGAACATGTACTCAAAACAAGTCAGTTTGTGCTTCTCTGAGCTCCAGAGTTAGCTCTGGTGTACTCACACATAGTACTGGCAAAGTTGACTCTTGAATTTGAAGATGTCATTCTCCAGAGTGAGGAACTCCACAGCTTTATTCTTTTCCCCCTCCAAAGCATTCTTCTCCTTTTCCACTAGCTTTACTCGGTTCAGCTAAAAGAATAAAATATTGTACTTAATATTATGTGACAACCTATAAAGTCAGGCTTGGGTGTTATTTTTAAGATAAATAGATCTGCCACTGAAACAATACAAATTCTTAATTATCTTTCATAGAAAAAAAGACAATGGAAAATGGTTAGTGATGCACAACTGAATATAAAACCAGCCTTTTTTCTCTAAATCAAATCCCAATTATAGTTGTCCTCAAAGATACGTAAAAAAAGAAAGAAAAAGAACAAAGCAAAAGGAGATTAAAGTTTTGCATCTTCTTCAAGATGCTGCTGCCAACTAAATACTGTAATATATCGTCATGTGAACAGCCTATTACTGACAAAATATAATAACATTTTTTTTTTTAATGTGGGAACTTTCCATCACAGAAACATCTTCCAAAGTGTACACCAAAGGCCAGATGGTCAAAATAAGTAGGAAGCCTTTTTAACATCCCAGAAATGTCATAAAAACCCCACACATGTAAGCACGCTGTGAAATTAGAACATAACTATGATGGAACTGCTTATGAATAAAATTTCTGAGTATTTTGTGTTGCATAAAATATGAGTGTATATCACCTTCTCTCCCCTCTGTTCGTTGAGCAGTTCAATGTGGCGGGCCAGGGTTTGGATGGGCTCCTTGAGACGACAGGAGCCAATAATGTCCTCCAGGTACTCCAGCATACCCTCATCATGCTCCGTCTGGCCTTTAGGCTTCATCATGGCAATTTGCTCCACCTCACCCTAAGTACAGGAAGAGATGAAATATGGACACAGCGCAATCATTCACAGCAACTATGAAGCCATAAGTCTGAATGGAACAACTCCAACAAGTCTATAGGAATATTTAGTGTCAAGAAAAACCTAGACAAATTACATCACTGAGATGGATTTAAATTGAAAACACAAATTTGCAACAATGCCTACTCACTAACACACACACACACACACACACACACACACACACACACACACACACACACACACACAGTCATGTACAGTGTAGCAAAAAGTAAGGTCTGTATATTCTATTCCACTCTGAGTAAGACTAATATCCTGTATCATATTTGTCTACATAAAATGATAAACTCAAAATGACAGGATGTGAAATTTCAGAAGCTCAATGCGTCCCCTTTAGAAACCTCACACTGATTTTTCAGTCAGATGAGTAAACTACTTATCACAGATATGACATCTAATTTCAGGACATGTTATATTTAAATTGTGACAATACATTATTAACTGTAATTCTTTAATTAATAATCACCCTCTTCTTATCAGTCCCACAAGCCAGTGGTCACTACACATGTGCTGAAATTTGCATTTTCTTAATTTTAGGTAAAAAAATAAATAAAGAAAAAAATGACACCTTGCTATTTTTTTTTTTTTTTACATACAGAATTACATGGTATTTAGTGTTCATACAGCCTTTTCGTGTTAATTCCATTAGCTAAAACATGTGGTCTGTTTTAATTATTTATTCATTTTAAATAGAGTGAATTACAATAACATTATTGTTGCAGAGTACATTTCAATATAGATACAAATTAAAACCAGACAGTCAGCTACTTCAATTATATCTCTTGGGCAGAAAATAAATCCCAGCTCTCAGATTGTTTTTTATGTATAAAAAAGAAAAGAGAAGCTATTACTGGAGGGGGGGGGGGGGCACGTCATCTTCTACCCTGACCAGTGCACAAAATAGACAGCTTTCCTTTTAGCCAGAGGCCTTGAAAAGTGACCTTGGAGAATAAGCTAAAGCTTCTCCCCATAGTCATGCAGTCATGTTATAGGCAAAGAGTTAAAAAGTTAACATCTAAGGAGAGTGAGAATGAACATGCTCAAATGCATGCACAAAGTGAAGCAGGACACATGTAATCAACAAACCAACCACAAAGCCACAGTGAAGGGTAGTGCGCAGTCTTCACCTGAAACTACCAAACACTGTAAAAACAAATTTAAAAATGGTCCAACAAAGATTTCACCAGCCATTTTGTTCTACTCTGACATGAGTCATCAGTTAATCAGTAATAATGGATACGTCACACATGTATTACAATCAAAAGGGGCAGGAGTATAACTAGTGAACAGATTCAAACCCAATGCAACACAATGCTAAAAAAAAATTTATTAAAAATCAAATAAAAATTCACCAAGAAAAATAATTATAAAATATAATGGATAACATTCACAGTGAAGTAAAACAACAAAAATATGAAACCAATATTAAAGCCATGATAATGGAGGGTGTTTGATCCGGCCACACTGAAGCAGCACTGCTAATATTGGCGTTGGGGTCTAGTCTTACACACCAATATTTACGTGCTGCTAAAGCGTGGCAGGTACACAGGAAAGGGAGGGCAAGGCAGGTCCAACCTGTCCCCACTGATGGTTCAAGCATATCAGACCACCCCCTCCCCCAAAATCTCATCTACATCCACCCACATCCAGATCCGGGTAAAACTGTATTTTTTTCCTTAAAATTCTAAAGCAGCAAATAATGGTTCGCACCTTGTCCACATTGTTTCAAACCATGATGCGCTGCTATAGCAGTCTAAGGGCTGGCAGAGGGCTCATCCTCTCCTTTCCAATTCCAGTGCAACAGGTTACACCCGCAGACAGGCATAACTTTAAAGCAGCAATGAAACATCTGACTCAAGAGAACTGGGAAATGGGCAGAGAAGGAAGGGCAGGAAATCTGACAGAATGGGATGATCACAGCAGGGATAAAAACATAAAGTTAGAAGTGGAAAATATTTAAATTAAAAAAAAATTACAATTACCTGTAAGATCAGAAATCTGTTGTGGTCTAAGTCAATACCATGGCTTCGCAGTAAAGCTCCCACATCTTTGAATGTGGCTTTCTTGCCATTGATATAGTAGGCAGAGGAATTGTCTTTGTTAGCAGTCCTGGAAACATAGAAGTTGCTGTTGGGGATGACTTCGTAGTCATCTCCTTCCTGGCTCAGAGGGGGGAGGGGCAGAAGACAGAGAGCAGCTTAGAGCAGAGCAGTTTAGAAGAAACCCAAACAGCTGTCCACATCAAATAATAATATTCATAAAACTGGCAAGAACCAATGAAAGAAATTATGAGAAATCATATCACATTAAAATTTTAAGAACAGAAAGTTCACAAACCAAAAAAACAGAACTATGCCAGCTAGACTTACAAATACACACACACACACAACATCAAGACTGGAGTGTATTCTATGAGAAACTACATTTACAAAATTAAAACTTGTTGTATTAGACCAGTGGATTATACAGATGATGAAAATAGCATTTTACTTGCATAAATACAAGTAATATAATTATTAGATTTTTAAAACAAGTCTAAAAATAAAGCCTGTGTACACCACTTCTTAAAAAATGTTTGAAGTCAGAAAATGTGTTTTTTTTATGTAGGCCAAATTCGTGGGATTAATATATTTTCAAAGGAACAACTAATTTTTAATCTACCATGACCTGACTGGACAAACTGCAGGGCATAGAGATATTTATTAACCCCACCCCACCCCCAGTGGAAGATAAATATACAAATATGTTAAACTAATTCTTTCAGCAACAATCACCCAAGTCAAAGCTATTTGTGTTCTAAATAATGCAAAAGACTAATTTATAACAGTCATACCAAATCCAACATGTTATT
This sequence comes from Maxillicosta whitleyi, assembly GCA_029822895.1. Classification (NCBI taxonomy): domain Eukaryota; kingdom Metazoa; phylum Chordata; class Actinopteri; order Perciformes; family Neosebastidae; genus Maxillicosta; species Maxillicosta whitleyi. Next base: position 19,717,973 of record JAPSES010000144.1, read on the forward strand.
GACATTTTGAAATGTATCTAAATGGAGTATATGCAATAAAAACCAATAGAAAATAATTTAAAAATATTTTTATAAATTGTAGGACATTAAAAATTGATTGTAGAACATGTTGGGGTTAGCTCTAACCTTTATGACTGTTTTGAGTCTCTATTTGATCAGTGGTGTGAGAGCAGTGCAACAATATTAACTGACAGGGGCGAAGGGAAAAAAATATTTTAAAATAAAAAAAAATTATATATATATATAGCAACCAACTGTAACCACTTCAAAGCCGCTGATCCAACTCAACTGACCCATATATGAATTTTGGTGAATCAAAAAGTCAGTGTGTGTGTGTGTGTGTGTGTATAGATGTGTGACATAAGAGAGATATAAACATATATATATACCTTATCAATAATCTTTTGAAAATGCACCTCCACAGTACAGCTTTGAACATCTTTGTGTTTATCAGAGCTGTGAATCAGCACTGAGAGCTTTTTCGATCTGATCTTTTGAGCTCTGTATCCAAACACAAAGAGCATGGAATCTATCACATTGGACTTCCCACTCCCATTTGGACCAATGATGCAGGAGAAACGCTGTGAGAAAGGCAAGAAATAAAAAAAATAAAATATATATATATAACCAATAAATGAATTGTAAAAATATAGACTGCATCCACATACAATTGCTGAAAATGCCATAATATCCTAAACTAAAATTTTACATTTTAACACAGTAAAACTGTGATGGTTAGTGTTCTCTGCATGGATGTATTTAAGGTTTGTTTCAATATACCCATGTTTGGTAACATGTGGGGTAATAGAAAAAAACATGCAAAGAAATTGTTTGAGAAAAATGTTAAAGAAAGTACTGGCAAAACACTACATCCCTAGCCCATGTAACATTCACTCAGTAAATCAAAATGGAGGAGTGTGACTGTACATTTGACCAAATATAAGAATTTGTAGAATAAAATAATCTAGGGTAGCATCAGTTACAGAGTTATTACTTTTAGGCCTATCAGTATTTAAGGTAACATTTTTACAGCTGCTTAAAAGCATATTAAAGCCAAATCAAATTGAGCTGAGAAACACTACAAACAAGTGTACATGTGTGAGCCTAACAACACATGAACAAAGTATTTCACACTCAGGGTGTAAATATATATATATACACACATGTAGCTGCGTTTAGGTCGTACCTTGTGGAAAGGCCCCAGAATCTGCTCGCCTGCATAAGATTTAAAGTTGCGATTAACTAAATGTGTTATCATGAGGCGAGGAGCGCCTGGTTCATTGGTCATTGCTGGGGGCGGGGGTGGAGGGATGCTACCGAGAATCTCCTCCAAACTTCGATTATCAACCGCCTCGGCAGCCTCCCCGTGAGACGGATCTGTGGCACAGAAAAGTACAACTTTTATTCCTCCTCTATGCAATTCGTTTCAGGTGGGGGACAGTGGTGCGTGGGGGAGGGGTGGAGGATTAAAAAAAACAAACAAACAAAACACAGGCAGCAAGTTAGACAACGGCAATCCAACAACGACTAACGAGTTAAGTTGACAGGCGTTATTTTTCTTTGTTCTGAAAACAAGAGCCAACCCAAAAGAGAAAGACACCATGGCCGCATATGAACGAATCCATGTTATTATACTAACGCTCCCCACAAGAAGCGTTCATACACGAGAATAGATGCGCCACATTAATTTCGTCGATGACAAATAACAAAAGTGTACATTTCGATCAGCAGCGTTGCATTTTTTACTCATGCTGGACTACACTCAAAACACAGCCAAAGAAAACATTGCCTTGTGATATTAGTGAATAATGTAAAGCCGAATATGTTGACATCGCACCAAGACCATCGACCTGTCCAAAATCTATTGTGCTCACATACGCATAAACAAGCTATGGGTCGATGTTTGGAAATTAAATGTGTGCAATCAGACCCCCATAACAACATATTGTAAAGAAAACAAACCTAAGTCAATGTCAGTGTGAATCTATGGCTTTGCTACAAAATATTAAAAATCCAAGTTATCAGAAATAATCAAACACTCTCCGTCGATCTACTACATCAAACAGTGAATTTTCTTATCCGAAACAAATTACCTCGTCTGTTGAAAGGATCCGGGAAAAAAGCTCATTCGACGATATCAAAATCATCTTAAAAATCATAAGACGTTTATTGGTGACTGGCACTTTGGAAAAAAATATCGGGCATCCCAACTACGTACGTGTTGAGATTTAGAAGAAAAAAGCTTCACAAGTGTGCCAATTGGCTACCACCAATGCAGCAATACACGCAACGCCATTGAGAGAACACAACTTATTTAGATTCAGAGACACCAAAACACCCTTTGTTACTTGCCAGTTGTCGGCGGTGCCTCCTCTTGGCCAGTGGACTTGGTTTCTTGAGGGGGTACATCCAGCTCGTCTTCGGAGTCATCCCGAGGCTGCGACCCTTTCCCTCTTGGCTTGGCAGAGGCAGTTGAGCTCTTTGCAGTTTTAGATGGCATGATTTGAAATCTGAAGGGGTCATTGGTAAAAAAGGAATATCCATGAATGGTTTTTGCGCCTGTCAATCTCCCAACTTCTCTATTAGTCGGTCACACGCAGCTACCCTGTTGTAAGCTTTATTTATTACCCAGTCAGATCTAACTGCCGCCCATGCAACTTTTACTCGTTATATGTTTCGTACGTTATAATAGACGTTACGACAATAGATCATGTTAAGCGAATTAGCGTAATAGTTTATGATCTAAACGAGGCCAGTTATCGAAAAAAGCCTCCCGGTCTTAAATCGTTAGATGAATTGGCAGTGATCAAACTGTCAATCTACGTGATGACTAGAACTTAACTACTCTCTAACTGTATCACCAGTTACTGCCCCTTCCTATGAGGATATCGTCCAAGTAATTTAAGCATCTAAAAAGAGGCGTTTTATATGCGATTCGCCAACGTAGACTCTTATTACCCTTTTTTGATAAGTCAGAAAAATGATAAAAGCGCAGTAAGTTAGCAAACGAATTCAGTCAATATTTAACAAACTAAAATCTTTCACCACAGCTCACTGTCTAGCCTGCGTTACGTTACATGGCTGTTGTCGAATAGACGTAGCTCCCCTGACTGTGGTCTTTGAGCAAGTCACCAACCTATACTATAAATGGATGAAGTTCCAAACTGACACTCAAATTTACGTTAATCCCTGAAATTCATCCGCTGGGGATGGGGCGCAGACGGGATGCACTAACATAAAACACAATGCTAACCGCACAGTTAATCGAGAAGTACATTAAAGTACATTAAAAGAGCGAGCGAAACTTAGCGGTAATGTTGGTAATTGCGCAGTAATTCTTACAATAAAAACCAACAGCCTTGATCATCTGACTCTGACTTGTTTCTGCTTTATTATATCATTCCATTATTATTCCTCTTTTAACGTCATGATAGTTGTAACGTTTACTATCTAGCATTTATGCAGCGTAGCAAAACTAAGGCTAACGCAGTGGCTAACTCTGGCTAACGTTAGCAAACTTATCTATGATGTGGATCTGAAATCGAAATTCGTAACGGTAAATGCTCTTAAGATTTGCGTCTACATTGAAATGCCTTACTAAAGCAACTTCATCCGGAGTATTTAGGTTACTTAAATTGTAATAGAGTTCTGGGATTAGGATGTGTCTACAATATTATCATTAGCTCCAATCGGAAAAGTTGTTTATTAAAAGTGTCTACGAAAAGGTTAGACTTAATGATATAAGAAATGTAAAATAAAAGTGAGTACGTAACCTAGTGTTACTTTTCGTTGCCAACGATGGTCATTTCGTATCCCCGTAGATAATATTAAAACATCCCAAACTTAACCTAACGTGCCTTTAAGTTAATGTAAAGTCCTATGTAAAACTACTGTTCCTTTCAGCAAATAGACGGAACCCAGTCATTAGTGTCCGCTTAAACGTTTCTGTACCTTCCACAATACGCACACCGTCTGTTTAGAGTCTTCTTTTGTGACACAAAGCACGATTTTCAAAAAAGTATTCGTCGATCCAAATCTTTGCAAATATAATCCACAAAATTCAGCACCGCGTCATTCCGACTCGCTCTCTTTCTTGAAAACTCTAACTTGTAAATGGCGCCTAAACTGTCTTGTCGAACCAAATTCGTTACAAACTGACGCAAGGCACCATGGAACGTTCAAAGGGCAGGGGAAAAAACTCGAAATTCAAAAAAGGGAACGAAGCCAGCTCCGTCCTGTTCCAAACAAACGACACTCATATAACAAAATATTCTGGAGATAAATCCATAGGTAAAATACGTAGACGTTAGAAAGTTGAATATTTTTGAGGATTATTTAGAGATTCAAAGCTCTATGTTGTTCTACGTATTCGAACGGTTGCTTAGTTACAGTCTAACCAAGTCCCACCCCAAGAAGCGGTTTATATATCAGGAAATATTGTTCACTCGTTCAACGGTAAATATCAGATTTTTTTAGATCATATAAACCATAATACGTAAAAGACAGTTATCAAATGTGATTTGGTCGGGTAAATAATAAGAAATATCAGTTTTCAAGGAAGCGAGACTTGCAAATCTCGCGACAACCCCCTTTTCAAGCTATGACCCAGATTAAATGGCTACCAAAATTTAGCCTACACAACATTAGCCATAAATTGCTGATTCGTGATGGATAGGCGTATTTTGTGGTTTATACATTATGTGTGCACGTTTCGATGGAACAGATTATTGTAATGTATCGCTTGTTGACTTGTAGTAAAGTTTTTCCCGTCAGAATGATGCTAACTTTAAGCAGAAAATCACGTTAGCTTCCAGACACGGTACAGACGAGACTCGGGGACTGTTAACCAGCTAAGGAGTTACGTTAGCAACACTCGGTGGCAGGTACCGTAGCAACTGTAGACGCTTGTTTCATTCACCTTTACACAACCAGACCATGCCAGCACCCTCTCCAAATTTACGGGGTTCAGATTGTAGTTTCATAGTTGTAACAATCGGTAATGCTGATATTTTCAAGATGTTTGACAGTTGTGTGATATGACTTACAGAGTTACTGACCATTTCTTGTTTTATTCTCTATAGGAAACGTCAATATCTACGATGAGACTGAAAACGTCGCTGCTAAAGGAACCTAAACATATCCTTTTCATCTAGCTTTAATATGTGATTCTTTGCATCTTAATTATAAATGGAACGTCGATATTTTTTGCTTCGTGGTACAGTAATCGTTTTATTAGATATATTTATTGTTGTAAGACATGATGAAGTGTTTTGTATATATAGAATGTTCATATGATATATTACAGATTGTGACGTACATTGCACACTACATAATAATTAAGCTATATCTTAATTAGTTACTATGGATATTTCCCTTAACTGTAAATTACATAAGGAACTTGTGAGTTGTGTGGGCTGGACCACAGCAGATGAGCTGTACTCATGCAGTGAAGACCACCAGATTCTCAAATGGAACCTGCTGACCAGTGAGACCAGCCAGGTTGTCAGACTACCAGAGGATATTTACCCCATTGACCTTCACTGGTTCCCTAAAACTGTTGGTGGCAAGAAACAGGCACAAGCTGAGATCTTTGTCCTTACCAGCACTGATGGCAAGTGTTTATCTGGGGTTGTAGTGGGTAGTTTTTATAAATTTACTGACATATGATCATCAACAAAACACCCACAAGACGAGTATCAGTTACTGTTCCTTATCGTATCCGCTGAAGAAAAAAAAAATTGTCAGTGTATTTTAGATGTAACTAAAATGCTTTACATGAGTAGATGTTTGTCATGTCGTATATAGAGGGACACACATTTGCAGGTTGTGCATTTAACTGTTAGGATCCACCCAATTTTAAAAGTGGTGCAGTAAAACTGGTCCTACTCCAAACAATAATGCCAGTTTTTGCACTTTCATTTTCATCTTTTTTTTAACTGCATTAAAGACAGATTTTATTTTTATTTTATTTTTAATGTTTCTAAAATTAAATCACTTAAGATGAATACTGATATCAAGTCATTATCTCAGTAGTCTTTTGCTTTGCATCATTGTCTATGTGAAATGATTCTGTTCAGCTGATTATGTCTCTTCTTCAGCCTATATTAGATAAAAACACACAGAATATGGATGTACTGTTATGGCAGGCAATGTGTGGTCACAACACTAATGGCAGTGTAGAGTTGCATAAACACACCCACAAACTGAAGCAGCAATTTTCTCTGGCAGACCAGAAAGTAGTGAAAACTCTTTTATGATTTATTTTTGCTACTTTCTTTTGCTTTTTGCCCTGTTACACTGAAACATATTTCACTGTTATCCTTATTTTTGATATGGAGATTTACTGTTTAAGAAGATATTTGTTATTGTTCTAAACACAACTAAATAATTTTATACTTGCATATTTTCTCAACAATAAGGGTAAGATCCTTTTACAACATTTTATTTATATTTTCTGTAGAATATTTATGCATTTCTTACAGTCCCCAATCACAGTGATTCAGTTACTGTATACTAACTTGCCTGTCAGCGTTAAGTCATTCATTTTGCATAGATTTTGTATTAAGAATTTCTTAATAAACCATCTTTCATCAAGTGAAAATCAAAATAGACTTTTAAAATAAGTTTTTATTTGTTATAAATGCTTGTTAGAAGACAAGCATATATCTTCACTGATGTAGGCATGCCCACTTAACCAAAATAAGTATTTGTATTTTTAAGGCCTATTTACAATATGAAAAGTTCTGTCAATACAGCTCTGCAATATGTGCATGTTATACTCACTACCTGCTGGATCAGTAACATCCACTTTTGTTGGGATGTCCAAATTTAGAAATGGGAGAGAGCAGCAGCGTGCTGATTTGCAGTTTTAGTTCACCCGAAATTACATAGAACATGCAGAATTTTTTAATACACACTGCCACAAAGTATATGTTAGGTTTGAGTTTTCAATAACTGTCTCCATGCCTGATCACCCTTCGTTTCTAGCAAAAAGAAAATTCTCTTCAACCAACAATACACCCTTTAGTTTCAGTCCTCCACTTTGTGCTAGGTTTATTATGAAGTTGGAAGAAGAAAATGTAGCTCAGTTCCTATTGTGATTCACTTTACTGATAGATGTTAAAATGTACTTACACGCATAATATTAGATTACAATGATTTTCAAGCTTAGTATACTGAAGTTTTGTAATACATGATGTAAAACCCAGGCAGCTTGAATCTCTGACTCATTACACTGTCTGAATTCATGGCCTTTATTTTGTATTCCACAACAATGTAAGTAATAATAACTATGTGTCAACTCAGTTGCTCTTGTTCTGAACCACAGAATGAAAATGCCTACACCAGATCACACGTGGAACATAGAATTTTTAAGAATTTTTTTTCTCCTTTTGCAGGAAAGTTTCATCTGACCTCTAAGGTGGGGCGTATTGAGAAGAGTGTTGAAGCACACAAAGGAGCTGTCTTGGCAGGTAGATGGAACTATGATGGGACTGCTCTTATCACAGGTAAATATGGCAGGGTGTGGTTTTCTAAAAAAAAAAAAAAAAAAAAAATTGGTTTATTCACTTAAGTCACTAATGTCAAATTTAATGTCTTTTTGTCATTCTTTAGCTGGAGAAGATGGGCAGATCAAGATCTGGTCCAGAAGTGGGATGCTACGCTCCACACTAGCCAGTCAAGGTAAAGCACCTGGCTAAGGGATATTAGCTATATATTTTACCCCGCTTTCTAGCCTTGTTTCTTCTGTGGTTCTTCAAAAAAAAAAAAGGCACATCAATTACCCCCAAAAAAGGGATTCTGACTATTGATTTCACTGCCTGCTGTTATTCATTTCCAGATGATCAATCAGGATAACATTACTCTGACTCAACTGTAAATATTAAGACAAACCAAAGTAATAGCCCAAACCTTTACAGTGTGCTTACAATAAAGCTTAACACTGAATGTGGTCACAGTTATGTTATTGTACCCCCCAGACATTAGAATTCCTGTGTGAGAAAGAGCCAATTTGACTTTTAGACAGTATGAAGCAGACCACAAGCATAGTAGCTGACTGCCAGCAGCAGCCATGTGAAGTCAGTCATTGACCAACCAGCTACAGGCATATAGTAAACCCACTATAGCATACTGTCACTAATTAAGAGTACTTCTGGTGACAGAGAAACACTGAGAGAGAAGAAAAAGAACAATGATGGCACATGCAGATCATTTTTATTATTGTGTAATGATTGGATCTTCTTTTCTTCTTACTATGATACATTAGTTCAACTCCACCAGGGGCTTCTGTTCAACATTAGGTTCAGAACAGTCACTTAAGTTGGATCTTGCGGATCAGATACAGACACACATTAGGTCTCGCACAGCTAATATTTTGTTCTAATAATATTCTTCAGCTTTTCCTCCCACATATATTGTAGTACTGGGCAACACGGTGATGCAGTGGATAGCACTCGTGTCTCACAGTAAGAAGGTCCTGGGTTTGATTTCAACAGCAGTTGGACCTTTCTATATGGAGTTTGCATGTTCTCCCTGTGTCTGCATTTATTCTCTCCGGCTACTCCGGCTTCCTCCCATCATCCAAAGACATGCACTCATAGGTTAATCAGTTATTCATAGGTGTGAATGTGAGAGTGATTATTTGTCTCTATATGTCTGCCCTACGAGGAACTGCCGACATGTCCAGGGTGTACCCCGCCTTTGCCCTTAAGTAGCTGAGATGGGCTCCAAGCGACCCCCATGACCCTAATGAGGATAAAGCGGGTTCAGAAGATGAATGAATATATTGTATTAATATTATGCTAGAATTAAAAATGCGTGTGGATGTTGGATTTAATCAGGGTATATCTCCCTCACATGTGTGTCTGCACTCACATATTGCCTGAACAATTTGAAACTTTATATTACCTTTTTTGTAGGAACTGCTTTTTTATTTTATTTTTTTTTAATTCAAGCCAATTTAATTTAAAAGGACAAGTGAGACTTTTTTGTCCTAGCATTTCTGTGGCAGCATGTGTGTCCAGATTAGATTCCAAATGTGGTCAATACGACTAAAACCAGAGTCAGTTTTATATTTTTTTAATTAAGTGTGTCATAAATATAGAAAGATTTATATAGGTGAAATTTTATTAAAAACCAATAAAATAAAAAGACTGATGATCAATGTATCTGTTCAGAATTCACATTAATAATGGATTACTTATGAATGGATTTGTGTGCTGTTTTAAGTTATTAAATGTTTCTTCTCAGTAGGACAGAAAAAGTTGGGGGGTTGGAGAAAAACGGGTTTCTAGGAAAAGAGATGGCACACTTTTGCTGAATGACTGGTGCTGTGGAAAACCTGGCAGTGAAAGAGCAATTCCGCCCCAGTACGTAGAAACTTTTTCCCTTAGGTGGCTGTTTGGAGAAGAAGCTGCTGGTGGCGACCGAACAGACATACAATTTCTAGAACACCTGGATGCAGCAGCAGTTCCACACACAAACACGTTTTCCTACTCTCATTCACTGCAGGTGCTGCTTCTCATGTCAAGTCTATTAATGCAGACCCATATACCACTGCAGAAGGCTATGAGAAATGTTGGTATTCCTCTTGTGCTGTGACCCATTTTTTCAGAGACAGAGAGAGAGAGAGAGATTAAGGAAGAGGTTGGAAATGAGCGAGAGGGAGGAGAGAGGAACTTGTGTCAACCTCTCTCATCGCCTTTGTCAGATTTAGATCATGTGACCAGTTGGCATTTGTAAGAAACCACATGCACCTGGAGTGGGGTTAAATGTCAGGCTCCCTCCCCTGCACACACACACACACAGCCGCAAACCAACACATACACAAACTCAGATTCGCGCTCTCACACACTTGTGCTGCAGAGGTTAGGCAGGTTTGCTCAGCTGGTGTGCCTGCAAGCTAAGTGCTGTTCCAGAGGCTGAATGAGGTGAAATCTCTGAGGAAATATGATACCTTCTAAGAGGATGAATTAGCACTGCTGCATTGTAGAGCTATTGTTCACTTCAAATCATAGTTGGGCAAATAAGGGTAAAGACAGTAGGGAAGTCATACACACACTCACACAGTATGGACAATTGTAAAATCATACATTAAAAGAGTCACACTTTTTGCTCACAGTTTGAAGAATGAATGTATTTATCCCTCTAGGTGACCTTCTGTTTCATGCGATTTTTTTTTCCAGGTTCACCTGTTTATTCTGTTGCCTGGGGTCCCGACTCAGACAGAATCCTTTATACATCCGGAAGACAGCTCATCATCAAGCCTCTGCAACCCAGTGCAAAAGTCATACAGGTACAAATAACATATTCATTTAAGCAGTCCTGATCTTCAGTTGCTTCAAGTTTTACATTTGACTTCAACTTGGTTACTCGTTTAGGCATTTTAATTTTAAAATTTGAAATATTAATGCTGTAATCATTTCAGATTATTAAAATAAAAATGGAAGGTAAAATGTTTTTCTGTCATTTTCACTTACTCACTTTTAATTCTCAGGGTATGTTTTTTTTTTTTGACCAGCAGGTTTAGCGATAATAATTGTGTTATGTGTATGAAAACTGGGTGAATGGCTGGTTTTTCTTCAGGGGAAAATATTTTACTGCTCTAAATTACTTATTTTGCACAAATCATGACATCTATTAATAAGAAGAAAGATGCCCTTGTGATGTGGATTGCCTCTATATGATGGATTCTGAAAACAAAAAATAAACATTATTGAAAATCATATCAAATAAGTTTGGATTGTTGACTCTACACCACTGAAGTGACTTCACTACACTTTCCAATATCAGATGTGCAGGGGTTTTAATTTGGCTTTTCATGCTGTGAAGGAAGCTCTGATTTAACCATCTGCCATGTGTCAGAGTCACCACTTGGCTGTTTTATCCAGGGCCTCTGTCCACTGAGAACATTTCAGGAGTGAGATAGTATCTCTGTGTGTCTCATGTAAAAATCTGTTTCTCCACTGGAGATCGATAATTGAACAAACAGTGTGTAAATGTCAGACAGACGGGTGTTTTACTCAGAGTTAAACACAGTCTCTCTGGTTAGTGTTTTGTTCCAAAATGACAGATCTCAATAATTGGGGCTTCTCAAGTTTATGTAACAATTTCCCTTTCCCTGTATGCACTGCAAACTACCAGTTCTGTTGCAGCTGATCTGGTTGTAAATGAAACTTACAAGTTGTTAATTTGTTACGTAGACACTAAATAAAAGCAAAGCTAAGTTAGGTAAGTTGTCTCTATGAAGATCTTCACACCAGTAATTATTTTTCATGGTCATGTATGCATTTGTCCATTTCTCTGTAGTGGAAGGCTCACGATGGGGTGATTTTGAAAGTTGACTGGAATTCAGTCAATGACCTGATCATCTCAGGTGGAGAAGACTGTAAATATAAGGTAGGCCATGTTTTGTCATACTTCAGACATATGTGGAGTTATTTAATCCTCCTGCGATCTTCCACATCCCATAAACAAAGGCAGCAGAATGGGGTCAAATTGACGCCAAGGACTACACAAGGGTTAAGAACCTTTAAAAAGCATGTCAACTTCCAACAGGTTTGGGATAGTTTTGGACGTGTTCTTTACTCCTCATCACCTCATGACTACCCGATCACCTCCTTGTCCTGGGCTCCAGATGGTGAGGTGTTCGCCATGGGCTCCTTTAACACCCTCCGGCTCTGTGACAAGACTGGAGTAAGTACAAACCCTTTTACACTTGATCAATACCTATTCTTCAAATGCTCTACCCCATAATGACTCTCACTCCATTTTCCCCCTGCATCTGACAGCCAGTTTTTCACCCCACCTTCAAGTGTAGCTATTCCAAACAGCTATAAAAACTTTCTCCTCAGATTGTGGTTGGACGGGGCACTATACATTATTCGAATTAGTTCTTTACGAGAACAACATGGCCATAAGCCAGTTTGTTTGCGACATAATCCATGCAAACCATTACTTTTGACGATTACTTGATTTTCTTGCTGGTCTGAAATTGGACTTTGTGCTGTCTCTGCATTGCTCATCTCTATAAATTATATTGGACTGCATGCTATATGTTTGTGTTACCTGGTGCTGATGGTAACTGGACTTGTACTGAGGAGGGAAATGAGAGAATGATGACTAGTAATTGTTGTTTTTAGTATTGCTCTACGTTTGGCCAGAAACCACATTGCTTATTTCTTTCTTTTCTCATGGGAGGTGTATGGCCCTTCTGAGTCTACATGGAGATGTCAGTGCGTTCCTGTATCAGACCTGGTGTAATGAAAACAAACAGGCAGGGCTGGGTTCTTGTGTGCTGATCACCAGGCATTTTATGCTTCATTTTGATTTAATTAGGATCAAATGGCTTTTTTTTTCTGGAGCACTAAAACAAATGGGCTGGAGAAAGGTCTGAGCCAACACATATGTCTTCTCCAGAGGAGTAAGGTGTGTGTATGTGTTTTGGAAGAGTTACAGTAGTATAATGTGCAATGTATGAATGTCTAACGGGAGAAATGGAAATCCCTTATCCTTTGTATTTAACATAACTGTTGATTTTTCTGAACCAGCAATCAAATGACTTTTTGGAAAATTGTTAGATATAGCCATGAGCAAATAAAATAAATGAAATCACAGCTTTTATGTATTTTCGTAGCGCAAACACAAATAAAAACTTTGTGTTATTTAAACTGCAGCAGAAAACTAAGCAGAGTTGCTGCTTCATTTTTTTTGTAATGACCCGATTCACCTTATGTCCTCCTATTATGAGATTGTTTATGTGGTCGGTTTGTTCCATTGTTTCCTCATTGCACCACTTGCTTTGCTGTGGTGTGCCTTGGTTAAGGCAGTGTGATGATGATGATAATTATGATGGTTATGGTTCTGCCCTGCTCTAAATTGGAGCAAGGGTATGCTTGCGTTCTCCTCCTTAAGCCCCTCAGTGACATCGTGTAGTGTAACATGGCATGGGAGGCTTGCTCAAGAGGCAAGCAGCTGGAGGGTTAGTAGAGGGTGTGGGGGACCGAGGAAAAAAGGAAAAGAGAGGAGAAAACGAAAATCCCCTCAGAGTTCATCTATTTTTATGCATGAATTTAGACTCTTCTAAGTTGGAGAAAGAAAAATCTTTCCATACATGCTCTTAAACTTTACTGTAATCTTTGTTGTGTTTGTAAATTTTCACACAAACACAGAGAGCAGTAACAATTCCAAGGGCCTCACCTGTGGTGGTGCTGTGGTTTATTTGTGGTGAGCTAAGGGTTAAGAACTGCGAAAACTCTTTTCAGTTACTAGCATGACTAATGGGAAGGAGTTTCATTCTGTATCTGCTACAATGAAACCGTGCACTTTAACGTATTGCTGCTGGCTCAGCAGGATCAGTCCTGCGCATTTAACCCCTTCACCTCCTATCCAGCTCAGGTCTCCTCTCGCCCTAAGCTCTCAACGCTCTTTTTTCTCTTTCTCTCCATAACATTTACTCTCTCCTCACACCACAGGGCAAATGCAGTGTCTTAACCCCCTTCCTATCACCATCCAGGGATAGAGGACAAACTCGAACATACATACATCGGCAGGAGTGCTGAGAAAGACTAGTCCTGTAGCTTCAGCAAATCCCCTCATGGACTGAACATTTCCTCATAAAGCAACATTTAGTTATTGCTAAATATGTTTTTCTCTTACTAATTGCTCTGTTTGAGATTTTTTTGAGTTCTTGTGTATACAGTATTTTTTTTCTTAACAGGAGTTTTCACAGGACACAAGACACAAAGAGGTTCACTGTCCCTTTTACAAGATTTGGGAGAGACAATAAGTTACTGTCTGTCTGTGTTCCAGCCATAGTATATGCATGTGCCCACATGCCAGTGTGTGTGCTTGTGTGTGCAACCACTGCCGTGCAAATGTGCCTGCGAGACAGCAGTCTATTTACGAGGCGCTGCAGCTGGTGTCTAGCGTCTGGACCCTGTCACGATCCCTGACACTGTCACTGGCTAACAAGTAGGACTCATTGTGCCAGGCAAGCACCCTATTGCTTCTCCCTCTCCGCCCCTCTACCCCCCTTTTCTACAGCTTCTCTCTCTCTCTGCACTTGTTTTTACACTTTCAACTGCACAGCCATGCTCACTTGCATGCATGCAAGAGTTGCTTGGTTTGGCTGTCAGTAATTCTTTTCAATTACATTATGAGGATTTTCACCTTTTTTATATCCATAGATTGCGTCACAAAAAAGTAATTGTAATGTGACTCAAGTTGGATAAATCTTCTGCGATTGACACATGTTAGTATGAGCTACAGAACATTGCCTTTGGAAATGATATGTGGTTATTAATTCAGAGAAAGGATTAAGTTCTTTGTGTTAATTTTTGATACCTACGAGCAATGCAAACTCCCGTTGACAATAAATGTGTGAAGTGTTTTTGGTTTGTGATCACATTTTTCTTTGGTTTGAAGTTCAATCAGAGATGATGTGCAGATCTCACTCAACTTTATATAACTAGAGGTTTACATTGAACCTAAGTAGATCTCTCCTCATCTACGACGCTCTGGTGCATTTCTGCTACTTGCCATGTTCCTGTCAATAAGCTAATGTCTACTTCCTTTACCCGCTCTCCCTTCCTACCTTTATAGATCCCTTTATATGCTAGGATCATTAGAAGACCTAACGTTACCTAAGGTTGCACTTTTACTTGTCTTTTGTAGTGATTAAATGTCTTCTATCTAGGAGTGGACTGGTTGGCAAATTTACTTCTGTAATGTGATAACGCTCTCCTTAAAGTTTTAGGAGATGAGTACTTGTAAATCATCTATCAAAGATATAGTTTATAATGGCTGCATTGTACCACCAACCACTGGTATCTACTTGTGGATACTGCCTGTTATTTTGCTCTACAGCCAATTGGCCCCCAATCATGACAATCAATGATTTATTACCACTAGCCTTGATTTTTCTGCCAGCTCCACTGTCTTGGAAAATAGCTGCTTCTTTTCTTATCTGTCCATTCATCCTGAATGCTTTGTGCCAGTACACTGGTCTAGCAGCCATGCTGTATGAACTTAAGTAAGGAATTCATCTGAATCATGGTCCTCCCAGATACAGGGACACTTTCCCTTTACAAAGAAGGAATCACACTGAGATTACACTGTAAGTTCCTGTGTGTCTTTGCTCCACTTTCTACACATACTCGTCCCTGCTTGTGTTATATTGTGTAGATCTAAGTCTTGCTTATCAGTGTTCGCCCCTTTGGCTCACTTTCCTGCTTGCCTTTCCTGAGGCCCTTCTACCTCCCCTTTTTCTGGGTGAGTCCAGGGGGTCCCCTTAGGGTCTTTGTGAGCCTTGCTCAGCATTGCCACTCTGGGAATGGGTCCGTGTCCAACTGGAAAGCCCATCCCTCCTTTCTCTGTTTGTTTCTTTCTCCTCCCTTCCCTTTTTAACTTGGACTCTCATTCTCTATAGAATCTTTGTCTGCCATACTTATACCTGCCAACCATTAGTTTCTCACAATGAAGTGTGGTCTTTTCTGATTCTTTTCATGGAAGTAACCTCTCATTTTCTGTGACATGTCATTTTCCCCTAATGTCCAAGCTTTCATTGTCCACTTTTATAGTTTTTTTTCTTTTCTACCATCAAGGAGCATATACCTGAGTCTGTGCTGGCAATGTGCTGCCAACTACTAGCCGTCCAACATCTGGAAATTGCCGTTGCTGGAAGAGAATAAAACAACCCAGGGTTCTGGTACTGATCATGAACCACTGTTAGTGGACCATGAAAAGGCAAATGAAACCACTGTAGATTTATTAGACTGCAGCCTTTATCTGTTTTCATCACTTTTGAAGGGGGCTTTAGGACGGTACAGTGCAGAGAAAAATGTCACTGCATGGCCAGAGAACAAGCTTGAAAATAGGACATTAGGAGTGGAAAGAAACCAGGGTAAGAGAAAATTAAGAGAAAGTCAGTGTG
Organism: Maxillicosta whitleyi; assembly: GCA_029822895.1. NCBI lineage: Eukaryota > Metazoa > Chordata > Actinopteri > Perciformes > Neosebastidae > Maxillicosta > Maxillicosta whitleyi. The sequence goes on from JAPSES010000144.1 coordinate 19,733,904, forward strand.
AAATAATAGGGGTAAGTCTGAAAAAGACAGACTATGTGGACATGATAAAAAGAAGGTGACGGTCCGAACAGAGAATAAGTTTGAGAGAGTAAGTGTGTGTGCAAGAGAGAGAGAGAGAGAGCAAGAGCGAGGGAGTATTGTCAAACAAAGAGAGTCCTGAGTCAGCAGCAGAGCAGTTTTCTCTCCAGGCAACTGGGCAGGGCTACTCCACTCTCTCTCCCCCTCTCTGTCTCTCTTTCTCTCTCCCCTTTTTCTTTACCCCTCCCTCCCTATCCTTGCAGATCTCTGCTTTTGCATGCTATTTCTTGCTTTGTGCACTCTTCTCCTCCATACTCTCACAGAAGTAAGGCTGTTACAATGTTAAAGTCAGTTGTTCCTAAGTAGCATTTGGGCTCTTTCATACCTCTAAAAGCAGTCTTGTTTCACCTTCACTCTGTTTTATACATATGAATAATTTTATTGATTTCTTTTAACACATGCTGATGAAGTTGCCAGACCTGCTGAGACCTAGTTTAGAAAGTGTGATCAGTGTAAAACTCAGTGACACCATACTTACATAGACTTCATCCATTATTCCAAAGAACTTATTAGTTTTCTCACTACAATGTGAGGATAATGGTTTCTTCTTTGTTGTGCAGGTCCTTTGTGTCAAACAGGCTATGGTTTTTTTGTGTTGCTGAACTTATTCTGGCACAGCCTGTGGAACAGTGTATACTAATGTTCTTCTTGCAGATGATTGACCCCATTTTTTTAGTACAAGTGTGTGTGTGTGTGTGTGTGTGCGTGCGTGCGTGTGTGCACACGCATGTTTGTGTGTGTGAGCCAGTGCCTGTGTGCGTAAAGTGGGTTAAAGTAAAAGGCACTTGTTGACATGGTATTACTTTTACACCTCTCCAGAGTTCGGCTAAAGGCTTGCCTTGTTGGAAACCAAAAGGAGGGGAGTATGAAAAAGAGCTGAGAAAAGAGAGCAGTTTGAGGGGTGGGGGGCAGGGTAATGTGGAACTGTCCAATATATCCTGTAAAGTTGGCCTAGGCAGTGAGGCTTGGAGGATTGGTCTCCATAAAAGACGTGGTTTCTCATTCCCTCAAGTCTCTCCTCTCTTTCTCTTCTCTCTCACTCTCCCCCTCTCTCTCATTTTCACTTTCTTACTCTGCTCTCATCCCTCTTCAGAGGTTTTTTTTCTTTATTTCTCTACCCTTCCCCCCTCCCCCTATGACTGGAGTAAACGTATGACAGTGAGACCGTGCCCTGCCAGCCCCTCTGGCGGAGTCATCATTCTTAGCAGCACTAAATCACTACCTCCACTCTCTAGACAAACATGTCACATTCACCAAGAGAAAGAGAGAAAAAGAGGATGAAATGGCAAAAGGAGTGAGGGTAATGCTGGGTGACTGGGGTATTACATCAAGCTTTACTGCCAACTCAGAGTTCATTAAGGGCTGTTATTAAGGAATAGGGCTGTGTTGGAGGCAATCAACTAAACTCCAGAAAAGAATGATTTAGATGGATTTAATTTTGGCTCTTCCCTAGGGTTTCAAAATGTGCTTGTCATTCTTTCATTTCGTTGTCAAAAATAAAAACCAAAATGCCAAAAGACCCTTTTTCATTATTACGTTCCAAAATTAGAATGAAAAATAGAAGGGGATCTGTCTTTTACAATGGTTTGTGTAGTTTTGTGCTCAAATCAAAAATGGGTAAATAGTAGAGGTCTATCAATATTGTTTTTTAAAGGTTGATATAATAATGATAGTTTGGCGCAGGAAAAAGCCACTGGCCGATTAAACAGATGATATCATCCTCTATGATAAGCCTATGAAAGCTCCATTCATAGATATAGTAAACTCTCACAACAAATAGTTCTAGCCAAGGCATTTAATTAAGACCTAAGGTAACCCATAATGTTTACACAAAATGAATCAACGTGTATTGCAAAACCCATTTAGGAAGTGATTCTGAGTGCTTTATGAAATAAACTCTATCTCAACTTGTCTAGGCTAAATTTTCCAGACTCTTTAAACTAATAAAGTGTGTTGTTGATCTACCATGAGTGATATAGCAGGTCCATTTAGGGTAAAGGGCATTGTACATTGTGCCTTTTGTAGCACGCCAAAACTTATTTAAATACCCAAATAACCTCAGTGTATCCGTGTGTGTGTGTGTGTGTGTGTGTGTGTGTGTACGTACATGTGTGTATTTGCAAGCACATGTGTGCATGGCTGGTGCTAATAGAATTCTGCTGTCCAGCTCACAGCTGTGTCCTGCTGATGAGTCCCAGGAGGCCCCAGCATGTGTCTATGGTTACTATGTTGAGGCTCCAGCATGAAACCATGTGTAGATCATTACTCTCTCTCTCGTCTCCCTCTCTCTCTGTCTCTCTCTTGCTCGCTCGTTCACTCACACACATGCACACACAAACACACTATCTTCTAGTTTGTCTTGCTCCCCCTCCCCTTGCCACCACCCCCTCTTGCTCTCTCCCTCTTTTTCTGTTTCCCCTTGCACTGCCAAAGCTCAAACTTGTGCCACTCTGCACTCCCAAGCCCAAGCTTTGCATCTTACTGGCCCAACCAAGAAGGTGCTGCTACATTGTGCTTTGCAGAGTTTCCTTGCTGGCCTATGTTTAGAAAGGGGTTCATACTATACAGATACAACTACAGTTTTATCTCAGAAGTAGCTGCATCCAACAGGGAAGATGCTGAAATGCTGGCAATTTCGCTGAATTTGTGTTTGGGTATCTTAACATTTGGCACTTAATGTTGTCTTGTATTACAGGCCAAAATTCCATCACAGGGCTGAGGAAAAAAATGATCTAAAATCAAATTTATCTTGCAGTATCGTGTAAATGACAAATTTGTCATTAAAGCATCACAGTATCACTAAAACATGCAAGGACAAGTCTGACTGCTGTCCAAATGTTACAAAGTTTCAAAAATATGAAATAATCTCACACATTATGCTTAAACATTTTGCTTACAACAACATACCTACCCCCTGTTGTTGATTGAGAAGCTGATGGTAAGAATCATTTTGACATAAACCTGAAGCTGGCTGACAGCTTTTGACCCCTGAACTAAACTGCTGGTCTGGATCATATAGCACTGTTTCACACTCTTCCATAGTTTGTCAAAGCCTTTGTCTAACATTTGTTTCTTTAGTTCTTCATATGTGATGGTGTTTGGTTGCTGTTTTCCATCTAGTGCAATGTTGCTTTTTGTTCCTTTGTTACTTCATTGATCTTTGCAGTCTACTCATTGCTCCATGGAGATGCTCCAATAATAACTGGGCAAATCTGTTTTTGTTAAAGTCTTTTAAATGTCTAACTTTTTCACCTGTGCCAAGTGGGATAATTTATTTATTTATTTATTTTATTTTATTTTATTTTTTTTTGCAATATTTGGAGACTTTTTTTCCCCACCTTTCCAGCCTTCAACCTTTCCACTTTGGTCAGGGTTAGAGTTTGTGTAAATTAAAAAGTGAGTAAAAACAGCTGGAATGAACTGCACCTCAAGATGCAGAATGTTAGTTTTCAAGCTGATTTGTGTGTGTGTGTGTGCGTGTGTGTGTGTGTGTGCGCACAGTCCATATAACAGTCTTGTATTTCTTTGAAATACACAAGGTTGAAAAATGGTGAAATCAGTATGATCTTGATGAACTTTTTAAAGCACCTTCAAGACACAAACATTCAGAATGTTCACTGATCTACTGCAGTAATGACAATAAAATAGTAATACAATTTCTTTATGGGTGTCTTCCTTGACACTCAAGGTCACCATCTAGATAAAAGCAGAAATGCAAATAAGTAAAACAAAATACAAATAGAAACAGTAAAGGACAATAAACACCCCACAGAATCCACAAAATCCCCCCTTTTTAAAACTACAGCTTCATTGAGAGTCTATGCTTACCTGAATGAGTTTATCAGCTGCTGAAATGGTACTTGAAGTTATATTTCAGTAACATTATCCATGGTTTCTTGTGCATATATAGTCTGAACGTGGTTAGCTGTATAAAGGTGGTGAGCACCTTCTTAGGTGATTTGTGATTGTCAGATATGCGTGTGTGGTTAATCTCTGTGTGATCATGAAAGCTTAGACTATGCGGTGCCATGGAACATTTAAAAGCAGCTCTTTTATGGGTCTGTGTCCTTGTTCTGTTTGATAGTGTGTAATTTAATACTGAGGCTAAGTCTTTATTATACAGTACAGCACAGTAGATGTTCCTTATTCTTCTCTTAAAGAGCATCCTGATGTTCTTTCTGTTTTGGCTTCAGGTATTACATGACACCTTGGTGACATTATTACATAAACATATGACAAACGCTATATTAATCATCATTGCAGGGAAGGGATGGGAATCAAGAACCGGTTCTTTTTGAGAACTGGTTCCCAGTAGCTCAATTGCTTGGAATTGATTGCCTGTCTGCTTAACGATTCTGCTTACCATTGCACATGTGTGATAATATCACATGCATGCTGCATTGTTTTGGATTAGAACATAGCCAAGATGGCGGCGAGGCAGAATGCTCCAAAATATTGCTTTATTTCACATGAAAAGATGACACTAGGGCCACGCGTAACACTTGAATATCTTTTATTTCTTCAAAGGGAGAGGCGTACTTCCAATATGCTCAAAAATTTGTCCACAAAGCTTCTCATTCATTTTCAGGAATGTCACATGTTCATTCACTACTTAGTGACTCATGTGAATCTAACGGCAATGACACCACGGTGTCATCTGGGCTGGTTTTAGGGGGGAACAAATGTCCCGCCCCCTCAAGTAAAAGTTTCCAAAGGTAGGGAAAAGGACAGTGAGGTGCACAACAGTGGGAGACAAAGAGGAATTAATAAAGTGTCTTAAGTTTCACTTTCACTTTGTCTGGTCATAAGGTGTGACCCCTCCCCCCCCCCCCAAACCAGGCCCAGTGTCATCCGTTATTATTATTCGTACGTACTGTATATGCTATATATTTTCTGTTCAGAGATGGAAATACAAAAAACAGACAAGGCACTCAAACCCATTTGTACTCTTATTCCCCACAATGAAAATCAATAAGAGATCAATGAGGAATGGGATCAATAAGCAAAATCGAGAATGGAATCCTATTGCAGGATGTGTCATATGCAGACACTTTTTAGGCAGTAGTAGTTCACACTTGAGTAACAGTGTGAGTCGGCAGGATAGCAGGTACACATGGACATCTATTACACATAGAACCATATATAGTTCACAAAAAGTGTATCACTCTTAGAAAAAGGAGTGGTCTTCAAGAGCCAGCTTTCTCAACTGATGTATTATGACACACATTTGGACTCATTGTACATGGATTCCAAAGTGTGTGTTCACAAAAATCTATATATTTTACTGTTTTTGATCGCTTTAATTTCTATCTGACTTCAGAGTTCTATTTTGATTCTGACAAACATATCAGAGATGTGTTGCATTGTCATTTGTAGGTAAACTGTATCACAAATATGACCCTAAACGAGTTGAATATAGTGTCATGGTATGATTCCAATTGTGTGAGAACTAAAATACAAACACTGAAACACCATTTAAAACTGAAATGCACAATCTTGTCACTTTAAAATGTGTATTAGATTAAAACACCTGGTTTTGTGTGCAAAAAGAGTTGTGCAGTTTTGATGTTCACCCACTATTTTATGAGTAATGTGTTCTGAATACAGTGATACAAATAAATGTTTATTTGTAGTTTTTTTAAAAGTTCATAATGATATGGAATATGTGTTTATGAACCTTTCGGTGCAAAATGATTTGCCTTCATTTAAACTCTGTGAAAGGAGGTTGTGACTTAACAATGATGGGAAAATGTGGGTCCAAGGTGAGACCAGTTGAGGACCACAGTTCTAGCTCAATACAGCTCATTTTAGAAGTCTATTCCCTTCTCATAAATTGCTCTGACCTGTTCTGGGCATAGGTCCATGCACACCCGCCATAGAGGGGTTACTGCTCACTGATGTGTACAAAATTGCCTAATCCAGATTGAAAGTAAACAACTTCCTTTTGTACGTAAAAAAAATGACTTGAGTTGACCTGAGTATTTTTATATCAACTCACACAGTCTTTTCATCATAAAGAGTGATGACTATATTTTTGTCAGTGTTTTATGCATACACACCTTGTGTCTGTTTGTCGATACTTGCCTATATATGTCTAGTGTATGTTACGCTCTAGCGTGTGTGTTTATTACGTGCAGGGATTTACACTGTACCTGCACTGCCAGGTCCTGTCCTGTGCTCACAGGCAAACTGAAGCCAGCTGGCTTTGCAGAGAGTCTGCCAGCTGTTCTGATTTATGTAAGACTGTTAACCTTGGGCTAGGTGGGCTCCCACTAGCTCCCAATAGCCACTAGCACAGTGCTTATCCTAACAAGGACCACAGCATTTTATTCATCAAAGTACACAGAAAATTATTGTTAGTACTGTCATTATTAACAAGGGTATAGGGAAGTGCTTGCATTGCCTATAGAAATTATCATTTAATGTAGAAAAAATGGTCTGGTTTTGATAAATATGGTGGAATACAGAGCTGAAGAAAAACTTTTTTTTATTATATATTTTATATTTTATTATATATTTTTTTATTATATATTTATTTATATAACAGTAATATAAAAGTTGCAGCTTATGTAACTTATATGTTAATCAGCTTCACATAGTACAGAAATAATGGATATTTTTCATGAAAGCACAAATTTGTTGACAATAGTTTTAGTAAAGTAGCTTTTTAACATTGGCTCTGGTCCATTCAGTGATTCAGCGTGACAGACAATGCATATGTTTATACAATATTATTTAAGTATATTGATCCTCCAATCTAAAAGCATAGATGTTTTGTCTTTTGCTTAAAACAAGGTTTTAAGAGTATTCATTCATTCCTTAACTTCGGTGGAAGTTGCATATGTTTCACCCTAAGTTTTCTAAGATGCTAGTGTTAAATATTTCAAAAATGATGGGACAGAAACCATTTACAATGTGGACATACAATGTGCTACCGATTTTATTAGCATGTTGTTGACTTGCATTAGGGCTAGAGGAGCAGAAAACGGTCAGGGCAGACATATTTAATGCTTGTGAAGTAATGGAGCTGAATCAGCAGATAGCTCCACTGGGAGCTATTAGTCCAGACATGTGTCATTAACCCTTTCCCTGGCCTGAGCTCCACCCCCAGTCACCCCCACTCTGCCTTCAGCCTGGGGTGCAGGTACTGTGCATACACAGAGGGGGAAGGGGTAAAACAAAGACACACAGATACTTTAATTTTGCCCTTTGACTTTCTTTATCATATCTTAACTTTTTCGCTTCTAGCGTATCTGCTTCTCCATTTTTCTTTTCATGCTTTCAGTGTTTTTTGTTTGTGCAGTCAGAGTTTTATATGGAAGACGAATCTGGTTTGTAACCTTTTTCAGCACAGGTTTAAGAAAGTGCATAAGGTTGAAATAAAACTCTACTACCATTCTCCAAAACTGTCATATTTGTGTCAATACTGTTGCTTTTGTTTCTTTCAGTCCATCTCAGTTTTAGTAGTTCAATAGTTAAAGTTTTGGCTCTCATGGATGATTTTGGCTGTTGTCTTCTTAATGTCCATTATAATTTACTCCATTAGTGGTGATTCATGGTACAAAAAAGTGTATAATTTTTTTTTTGTTTTGTTTTTTTACTTTTTTAATCCCTTCTACAGAATAATCAAATTTTTCCTTCCCATGAGGATGTTCCATATGTTTCATACACATTAAAAAACATATATTTTCTCTAAAACAGGGCTGAATAATTTTAATTTGCATAGAGCACACTGGTGTTGCTGCTCCTTGTAAAAGCAAGCAAACTACTTGTGGCCACCAGAATGGTGCATCATGGATACTTTAAGACTTTTGACACTTCATATTTTTAATATATATAGTGTTAATGATGAATAAAAGGTCAATAGTGTTGTAATCCACGATTCCCAACATAATTAAACCTAAACCCATCCAATGTTAACCATTAACAGCCCTGTGACGGGAAACGAATATTTGATGCCAACTGGCTTAAACTTTGAAATAACAGTCAGGGGAAAAAATGTTTATATACTGTTTATACAAGTTTTGAGGTTCACACAGTTTGGAACCTTCTTATCTTTGAGCTAATGTTTTTCATCACAACCTTTATGCAAACCTCCTCATGTTGGTTGTAGCTGCAGACAAACAATAGAGAGCAGAGGCTGGGCCACAACACCTGCCAGTCTTAATGGTAAACATATGTTGAGAAATGCAGAGAGAATGAGGAGGAGGGAGAGGACAGGCACGCTCCTTAAAGCACCTCTTAAGCTCTGTGTTTGTAGATTTCGCTACATTTTTTTTGAGTGTGTGCATCCATACAGTATATGCTTTTAAAGTGTGCTGTTTGTAAAATGGTCATAACCGCAATAGGCAGTGCGCAGTAAATCAGCAGGGTCTATGTACCTTCACTTCAGTCATATCCTGAGGCAAAGAGATCCACATAGTTATGCATAAAGCCAAAAGTGGTGTACAGTGGTATGTTTCACACGAGGCTTGCACAAGAGGAAAATGTGCACTCTACAGTAATTGTTCAATGCTCACATGACACTGTCTTACTTTCACAGATGCACTATAAGTATTGACCCAAAATGAAGATTTTGAACATGGCTTTATTGAACAAATTGCACATGAACACAAATCAGATGATTATTTTTGTTATTTTTTTCATGTTCTTGCTAATATCTTTTTGATACTGTGTATTTTTTTTGTTTTTTTTTACATTTATCCACTAGTCAACACTATTTTAGAGCATTGTTACCAAATGATTATGTGACAACAGAATCTCAGATGGTCATTTTGCTAGCTGAGCATAGTTGCATTTTATCACCTACATGCAGCCAACATCCGTGCTTCTGAGTAACATTAACACACATGTGTTAGCACACACAGGATGCGTGTGTAGGTGTTTTTGCACAGTATCTTGAGGTAATCATCACAGGTGTCATACTGCCTGCCTTGGTTTTCCCTTACTGTATGTCTTAGCTGTTCTTTTTGTATGCACGTGTATCCACCACCGTGCATCGCTGCTATATATGTGCATAGTCTATATGTATAAGCTCATTGTAAGTTGTAGGGGTCTCCCACTTTCTCCCCAGAGCTCAGCTGAGAAATACACGTCATGTCTGTCACCTTCTCTCTGGCCACAAAGCTGCCCATTTATAGAAAACAGGCTTTAGTGACCAGAAAGTGGACTTATGAAGGTCCAAACTAACCTCCCAGATCCCACTTGCCCCTCTTAAATGTTGAACTGCATATTCTCTTTTGTGCTCATTAGAAAACTCTTTGCTTTTGCTGTCACACATCTTTAGAATATGTCTCCACCCTTTATGTTTTTCACTGTCTAGAAGTGCACTACTCTTTTTGTTTCCAGCAAAATCTGTTGTCAAATTTACTGAGTGTCATCATTGTTGCCCAGTTTTTTTTTCCTTCAGCTCTTTTTGAATTTTTGAAGTGAAAATATGTACAGGCATGTGACAGATTAAATTAATGTTTTGGTCTCTGTGTGCTGCCAGAACAGTTTCAGTGTTACTTGGCAATAATTCGACACACCTTTACTAGTGTGATGAGCATCACTCTTCAAAGAGACAGTTCCTCAGTCTGTGTCTTAATGATGGTGATGGAGAGCATTGTCTAATACACCATTCTAAAATCTCCCATAGGTGTCCACAGGTTTGTTGAAATCTGTTGGCTGTGAAGTATATAATTCACATTGTTTTCATACTCATCACTGACCCCTCATGCCCTGTGGTTGGGGGTGTTATCATCCTGGATAGGACTACTCCCATTAGAATAGAAATCTTTATTCCTGCTTCTTTTGGAATTTTCATCCTGCTCCTTTTTGTATGTTTTATTTTCTTCTCTTTTTATATATAATGTTTTTCCTTGTATGTTATTTTAAATGTTGATATTCAAAACAAAATGAACAACAACAGTATAAACATGATCACTCTGTACAATTTTGTAGTGTTTTGACGTGATCCTTTACTTTAATGGACAATTAGATCCAAACGGTACCAATAAAATGTAGCTCACTAGAGCTCCTGGACTGTAGAGGTCAAACACACACTGTATGTGCCTCCATCACTGTAATAATCGGTGTATGCACTCGAATCATACTAAAATATCCCTTTCTGTTGAAGTGTCCATAGTGTATTCCTACTGACAATGCAATCGTGTTCTCCATTCACAGTCACCTACATTAGAGTTTCTCTTCTGTTTTTCTGTACACATTGCAGTAATCCATGAGCAACATGGCTATCAAATATAAACTTTTGACCACAGTTTTGGAACCCTACTTACTGATGTCTTTTCCATAGATCTAACTGTAGTTGGCAATTTAGTCTCTAGTCATAGCCTTTTTTTGTTTGCTTCTGACCATTTTAATTCAGCATTAGTCTTCTGGGTCTACTTAACATTTTTATAAATACCAAAAGTATGATAGGATGTTCATCTTGTATCCAATGGTATGCCCTCCAGATATGCAGTTGATTTTTACTTATTGAAGTTGTGTCTGAGGCTGTTCTAAATAATATAAACAAGGATGAAGCAATTATTTTCAACAGCAGATCTTGTAGCTGAGCATTGCTCTGGAGTGGTGTAGGTCATAGGTTTTTCTTCTGCTGGTGTAGCTCATACTTCTCAGTAGAGCAACAGGAATCCCTCTTGTGTCTTATAGTCAGAAACGGCCTGACAACTCTGACAGGGATTTTCACCTCTTTCAGACACAGACACACACCTTCGACATCGACACGTGATACTCACAAGATGGAAATGTGATCTCATTTATTTCACCCGTATACACAATATATCAATGATCCCATTGTTTTGTTATCAAATTGTCTTCCATTTTCATTTGTCACGTGTTTTAACTTTTTTCAACTCATCTTTACTCGATACATCATTTTATATACACACACAGGTCTCATTTAGAATACATTCACACAAAGACAACCCCATTCCACATAATCTCTGTCTCTCACTCACACACACATACACACACAAGCTCTCTCAACTCGCTGGCTGATTTTAGGAGTCAAATAGCTCAATGTGTTAAAGGCATTAGGTAAGCATGGATCCAGCAGTGCTCCTTGGGCTGATATCATATGTCCTGCTTCATTACAGTCTGGTGTATACATTCAGCTGCATCTCTGACCCTCCATCTATCTATTCCATCCCTCCCCTCTCATTTTCCCCCGGGGGCCTTTAACACAGAGCGGGCCATCCCAAGATGTTAGCTGCAGAGTAGATGAGATCTCTTATTGTAAACTCTGGTCTTGACTGCAAAGCTTTAAAGCCTGTGCAGTCAAATTTACACTTAAGATTGGAAGAGAGAGAAAAAAATTACAGTATTTATGTTTATTTAAAGAAATTTTAAAGAAAAGCTAATTTCTGTTACAGGATTTATGGGTAAGGAGGGCTAGAGCTGCAAAACCAACAAGAGAAGGGAGGGGGGGGTTGAAAAAGAAATTAAATAGCATTTAATTTAACAAACAGTCACTTGTCCACATAGCACATGCAGGTCCAGAGTTTTTACTGTAACTATTTTGGTTCCTGATATGACATTAACTGCTGGGAGGGTGCTGACTAAAACCAGCTGAGAGATGTATGTATGAAGCAGACATACAGACCAGGAGAGGGAGAGGGATCAAAGTGGTGGGCCTGTAACCTGTAGTCCTGTCAAAGGCAACGGGGAGGAAATACGCCACACCGCAGCTGCATGTGTATGAGGCAGGGAACACACAGAGTCCTTTTCTCCAAGTTTCACCGCAGCACTTGGCCTGCTGCACCACACTTGTCTCCCCATCGCAGGCAAGCAGGCAGGGCTAGGCTAACATTAGCACTTTTCTCCCATCATAAGCAGTTTACAGTGTGAATGCATACATTTGTGCGGTGGATCACAGCTGAGGAACACCTACCCCTGCACCAATCAACTAGCCACGTACACCAAAGGCTACAGAGAGGTCAGAGAAGGCCAGAAGAGAAGAGGTTGAGTCCTGCATGACAAAATTGACACAGTAATAGCTATCTGGGAGGATGGATAATAATTGCTGTACCCTGTGGTAGACATCAAGTGATTTTAAGACTGATATAAAACAATAATGTGGCTTTGAAGCAGGAAAAATAACATATCAGCCTCCCCGGAAAAAAGTGTTGGAAATTAATCCTTCTTGTACTGAACTTAACATGTAAAATTAATGATCAATGAATTTAGACCTGATATCAGTGTGAGTGTAAAAAAATATAGGTAGTAGCAAAGTCAGTTATCCCATTTGAAAATCCTGATGAGAAGACGCCATTAGCTTCATTTTATATAAAATGTTGTTTTGTATAAAGTCCCATCTTTCTCAAATGTGTCCATTCAGTTACAAAAATGTGGCAATGTAGAAAAAAATTGTTTTGTCATAACAAATTAGAACTCTGGAAGAGTTGAGGGAAAGTAATCGAAACTACTGGTCAAGACAAGAAATGTAGAACTAAAAAAAGTGTTTGCTGCAGGGAACCAACAGTCTTGAGAGTTGTTCTTGAAAATATTGATTCAAAGCTTTCATTTGGGCAGTCAATGACCATCAAGTGTACAGAGTCTGGCTGAGACACCACAGAAGTCCTCTTTCTTTTACTTTGTGTCTGTTGGCCTCTGCCTGCCTCTCTATCCTCTTCCTTTCAGCCTCTACCTTTTTTAAACCTTTCATATAAAAAGAACGGACCAGTCTTGTTAATCAACTTTTGGCTTTAGTTTGGAGGCTAATACATAAACCCTCCCTTTCCCTGCCCCCCGTGTATATAATAGATGAGGATAGCAGAGTGTATGTTAACGAGTGTGAGTGCTGGACTTGGCAGGGTCGAGCGCTCCTTCAGTGTCTCACAGTTCATCACAGCTCAATGACTGACTGGGCCCCTGTCTTTCAAGCAGAGTTTACATTATGTGTGCACACTCATGTGTACAGACACACTCACACAACGTACACGACTCTCCATGATTCTCTTCTCTAAACTTCTCATTGTTTCTTGTTACAAAGCCACCTCACAGGTAATTGTTTGAAATGAAAGATAAATATCTCTGCCCATTAAAAATGTTGTTTTCCCTTCCCATCTCTTTTTCTTGTCTCCTATCTCTAGTGGTCTTATGCATTAGAGAAGCCCAACACAGGCAGTGTTTTCAGTTTGGCCTGGTCTGCAGATGGTACCCAGCTGGCTGGTGCCTGTGGCAATGGGCATGTCATCTTTGCCCATGTAGTGGAGCAGCACTGGGAGTGGAAGAACTTTGTGATCACCCTTACCAAGAGGAGAACCATGCAGGTAGTGAGAGAATTATGCACATCTCTGGTTCTTGTCAACTTTTCAGTCAATCTAATGCTTCTTTTCCATAGCATGTCACTATTTAAGCATTAATTTACTAATTTTTGCTGTTAAGAACTTTGGAACACAAAGTATAAGGTACTGTGTTTCACACAAACATAGCAGCTCTTTGATGGTTGTTATCACAATGCCACAGGAAACTGTGGTGATGTCATCTTAAACCTGACCCACAAAGTTTGTGAAATAGTGTAATTAACTTCAGACCATAACACGGCTCTTGTTTCTCTGAGAAAACATAAGACGGTCTGGAAATGGTAGCTGATGTTTATGTTATATTATATTATATTATATATTACATGCATTCAAAAATGAAGGGATTGTTCAGCCATTGCATCAGTGACTCAGTGATAGTGGTCATTATCCACTGACCACTCTGCTGTGTTAATACTTTATTTCACTTATATGTTGATAGAGGAACTTTAAAATGAAGTATTTGTTACTATCCACAGTTTTTGCTTGTTGGAAAACGAAAAGAAGTCATGTGGAGTTGAGTCTATGCCATGCAAAAACAAAGTTACATGAAAACTGTAGAGTGACACTGTAAGTTAACTGTTAAGAGTCAACATGCTATTCAGAAAATGCTAAGTTCCTTCCAGGCTCTGAACACCGATGGTCATGTACTATCATAGGACCTTCCCACTATACCAGGTACAGCAATGATGACAATGATCTGCCTGTGTAGCTGCCTCCGTTGCTCCAGTATCCTCTACTGTTTAAACTCATGCTACCCACAAGGTAGCGTTTACATGCTGTTAACACGCCCATATGTACATACACATTTGAAACTGGGATATACACAGGCACACACCTACAGAAACAAAGTCACGCATATACATGTGTGCCAACGCACATGTACACTCATTTGCCATAGACATCTTCACCAAGTTTGTGTAAACCAAACAAAGTCAGGTCATCAACCATTTATTTTCAGCCTTGCAGGCGCTTCTCTGTCTCCCTCCTCCCCCTCTCCTCCTTACAGTCCTTTTTAAAGTGCACATCTGCCAGTGGTTTGTGAATCAGCCAGCTAAATTTACCACCTTGTGGTCAAAGGTTTTTTTATTCCTGGTTGTGTTGCATGTAAATTTGGATTGCTAGAGGGGGCAGAGGAGGAAGATTTGTAAAGCTGTAAAAATAACCCCACCTTTCACCTGGTCCTGGAAAAGACCCTTTCATTCATTCACAGAGAGAGCTGCAGGGAAGTATTTATCTATGCAGGTGAAAAAATCAGTACTAACCAGTGCACGCACATACTTTAAACAGTAAAATTTGCTTTCTCTGACCACAGTTGCCCTACGTATATCTCGACATACTCTAGACTGTTTCCTGTGTATATTACGAATAAATACACTCTGGTGTCTACGTGACTCTATTCACCTCTCTGTTAGCAAAGTCTGTCTTCCACATCTTGTTGTTTGTCAGTAATTGTACAAAGTTTATACATGTTTAGTAAGACGTATTCAACTATTTTTGCTTTTTTTTTTCCACTTACACATCCATCAGCTCACTCTGTTTTATTTTCTTTACAGGTGAGGAATGTAATGAATGAGGCTGTGGATGTATTGGAGTTCAGAGATCGAGTCATTAAAGCTTCTCTGGCGTTTGGTCACCTTGTGGTTGCCACCTCTCTGCAGTGCTATGTCTACAAGTAGGTATCCTACTTCGCCATGGCTTGCATCCCCTTGTACCACATTTCCTTAATTTAATAATTCCTTTCAATGTTTGACATTTAACCAGTACATTTTTATTACTTATATCTTATAACTTAGCCCTGCACATGTTTTTGACTGAGTTCTAATTATCATCCAAGTGCTCAACTCAACAAAATAAGCCTGTACGTAGAAAATAATTCTCTTTTAATTACAAGCTGTCCCCACCTTTCAGAGACGGCCTTTATGTTTTGTAGAACTTTCTCCTTTGCAAAATCTGGTCCTTGTCCTGGTTATTAACCTCGTTCATAAATCAGCATGCCTTTTCTTTTCATCTTTGAGCAAATGCCAAGTATAAACGTCTGTATTTTTATTCATTCTGTTGTGTGTGTGTATGTGTGTTTACTATGCCAGCTCAAAAAACTGGAATACTCCCCTCATCTTTGACTTGAAGGAGGGAACAGTCAGCCTCATCCTGCAAGCAGAGAAGTGAGTCTCTCTATTCCAGAAGCAGCACGGCAAGAGAAACAGAGAACAGGCTGTTGGATTGTTTGTCAGCTTCTCTAATGCTTCATTACTCCACACTGACCACTCATAAAGCAGCCAAGCATGGACACACAAACACATACAGTTATACACACAGACACACACACACAAGCTGTGCTGTACGTAGCTTAGCCAGCCATGTCATACAATAGGGCTGTGAGTGTAACCACTGTGGGAAATTAGATTAATATGGAGTAGCTCTTGTGCAATACTCTAGTGTAATGTTCCTGACACTAAGCATAGAGTTAAATAGATCACAGGCCATTCTGTAATCGCAGTTGAGCCTGATGGGCCTTAAGTCAATGCTCTGTTAATGTGCATATCAAGTTTAAATTACCTGCTTGTGTCAGTTGATTAGCCATTATTGTCTCTTCATTCTTTGAGTCTTTAATATTACATCTATTCTTTTTTTCTTCCTGCCTTCAACTTCACTGCCACATAACGCACACCCAGATATGAAATTATGCTTTAAATTAGTCCTGCATGATAGGAGGAAAATCAGCACCATGTGATAACATTATTAGGTACTGTGATGATGATCTAACTTGTGACAAATGTACCACAAATTATACCACCAAAATGACATCAGTTAATCTGAGGAGAGGTGATAACTTGGTGGGGCATTATCTGATTGGCCAAATGGTGAGAATGTTGGGCCCACATATCCAGGCACAAGTAAATTAAGCTATTTTTGGTCATTCATTACCATTCTCTTTCAATACAATTAAAACAAAAACAAAAAAAAATCAGCACTTTAAATATGCTTTTTTATGCTCTAATTCTTTTTGTATTTGTTTTTATCCCAAACTCAGACACTTTCTGCTTGTGGATGGGGCAGGCTTGTACATATTCTCCTATGAGGGTCGACTGATATCTTCCCCAAAGTTTCCTGGTATGAGAGCTGACATCCTGAATGCCCAGGCTATCTCACTTAGTAACGACACCATTGCCATCCGAGACAAGACAGATGAAAAGGGTGAGAGGAGGTACTCCTGTCAATACTGTAATGGTTCGAATAGGATGGCTTGCATTTTTACCATGTCCTGTCTTCTTTTTTCCTCATTAGTCATTTTTCTCTTTGACGCCCTGACTGGGAAAGCCCTGGGTGATGGAAAGCCCTTGACTCACAGGGTGAGTAATTGTTTTGTTCTTGCTTTTCTTTCTCTCTCTCTTTTTAGCATATATCAAATCCTTTTCCTCCATTTCTTAGTGGTCTCCATTCCCCTTTTCCCCAAACAATGAACACTGTTTGTACAAACTTTGCAGCTGATCAGCACTGCCAAAGTTTGTCCCCTCGTTCGCCAAAAATGACCACTACACAAAAGCACTAAGCAAGTTTAATTCACTTCTACTGGAACATTCACTTGCTTTGTTAATTCAGTCAAAGAAGGTGAGATTTTACTTAGGGTAATAATCGCAGGCCTTTGTTTTAGAAGTTTGTAGGTTGTGTCTTTTCTGTCTTTTTTTTTTTCACCTATTCTGTGTCATTTCCTTGTCAGTTCCAATACAACTCACAGGCCTAGGTGATGAGAATGATAATCTTATGATTAGTATTTTTGCTAAGAGAAATTCTCACACATATCCAGAATAGTGAGAGACAATAAAGACACAGGAAGAGAATAGGGGGGAAGGGATTTGGAGTCTAACTGAGTGAGAGAGACAAAAAGAAGGAAAGAGTACGAAGAGAAAGAAGTGGAGGTAGCGGTAGTTACTGTTTGTCAGCATGGCTTTGTCTGCCAGTACTCCACAGCTCCAAGACACTGCGCCCAAGCCAGCTGGCTCTGGCTAAACACACGCACACATACAATTTCACACACCCATACCGAGTCAGTGTCTCTCTATCACTCTCTCTCTTTCTCTCATACAGTACACACAGATGCTTGGAAAAAAAGGCTGACAGGTCACAGTGCAAACCTCAATCCCCTCTTTGCTTTCTTTTGTCTTCCTTTCATCACTCACTCGTTTTTTTCGTCTTACCTTTTGTGCTTATGTGGGTATGCTTCTGTGTTCACTTGTAGCTGGAGGTGGTAGAGATAGCTCTGGACCAGCGTGGCCTGTCTAACGAAAGAAAAATTGCTCTGATAGACAAGAACCGAGACCTTTACTTGACCTCTGTACGTTATCCTGGGCGAGAACCCAAAATTTGCAAAATTGGTGAGTCAGACAGAAAATATAGTGACTCTCATTGTTTTCACGCACTTCACACAGTTTTGAATCTTAACATATTCAGATTTAAGTGGAATTATCCAACTTGGAGAGAAAACGCTTAAGGGAATTCAAAGCAAATGTAACAGTTGTCTTTCTGTTGTGTCTTGTAGGTAGTATGGTTCACAGTATGGCTTGGAATGATTCTGCTAACATCTTGTGTGGTATCCAAGACAACCAGTTCACAGTGTGGTACTACCCTAGTGCTGTCTTCATAGACAAGGAGCTGCTGCCAAAAACACTCTACATAAAAGATGGCAGGTGGGCATGAACAGTCTTTTGCTGTCCCTCTTTATGCTAACAATTAAGCATAAAGAGCATGTGCTGTTCACCAGAGTAAGTAACTCACTAGGACACAAACAATAAGTTAATATTAGCAGCAAGGCAGTACTATAAGTCAGATCCTATGGTGCTCTGATGGTTCATGTGAGCTCAGGGCACTGGCAATGGATGAGAAGCATAAGAAAAGATTTAAAATAAGAGTTGAGAAGAGAGATAGAAGCAGCATTTTTTGCACCTCCCAGCTCATTCCCCAAAGTACAACACAGAACTTTCAGCACTCTTTTTTGCCAGCAGCTGTCAGACTGTACAATGCTTCCTGCCCAAAAGTCCTCGACTTCAGCCAGCACAGGAGGTGCTGAGGCAGAGTGCCTGCACTGTCTTTGCAGGCGATCTTTGACTACTTTAGCATGCCTCTTTCACATTAATCTGAACAGCATTTGGTAGCACAGGTTTGTTTGTCTTCATTTGTGCTCATTTTACATGTCATTCAACCATATTTTCATCTACTTTTGTTTGCTTGTGTTAATAGCAGCTGGTGTAAATAACATCTAATGGTGATAAGAATAAGCTGTCAAGTGATATGTTTTTATAAAAATCTGTAGTGGTATTAACTGCAATTTTTAATCAATTGTATGAGAAGGAGTTTACATTTGATTGTTTTAACTCCAATATGTATTTTTTGCCTTTTCAAAGTGAGTTTAGCCGTTCACCCCACATTCTGAACTATGTCGGCACTAAGGTGACATTACGTCAGGGAGACGGTTCCTTAGTGTACTGCAGTGTCCCTCCCTTTCCAGCTCTCCTCCAAGAATACAGCTCCTCTGCACGCTGGGAGGATGCACTGCACCTATGCCGCTTTGCCAAAGTAAGACATCAAAAGCCCTCTACTCTAATTATAACAAGCACAATTCTTTCACTTTAAAGATTCCTTTGCCTATAACAGTTCCCTTATATATGTTGTTAGTGATTACTGTATATGTCTGTCTTTTTATATAGTAGCATTTATTACTGAAATGTTTCCTCTGGTCATTTGGAACTGTACATTTAAACCTTGAGATAGTTTGGATTATCATGTATTATAGAGGTCCGACACAGTTCAGGCTTCTGTCATATGTGTTTCACAGACACACAAATGTATGTATGAAGATATAAAGACACAGTCTGAAATGAGAAGGTAGTAGACAGGTTTATGGGACCAGACCAGCAGGCTTTAATTAGCCTTCAATTAGCCTGGTGACACCATTTACCGGATTTAGCCCCCCTGGACCTCACTCATAAATACTCGTGCCACTATATGCATGTGTAAAGTCTCCACATGTGCGCACAAATACACACACACTGAGTGCTGCGAGAGACTTTACATCTTTACTTGGGCGATGATGCAATAACCACAGCCCTGGAGAAATGGAGGCTAGTAGCATGAAGACGGTAGGGAAAAAAAGGGATGAAGAGAGAGGTACTGGTTTTAAGAGCTTTTTCCTTGACCCCCTCCCCCTTCCACTTCTGGTAAGAGTTTGGTGGCAGCGTGGCTTTTCCCAGAATCATAGTTGCCATTGTCAGTAAGCCCTCACCTGATACTGTACATGTAGTACTTTAAAATACTCAAAAAACAGGCACACAGAGTACGCAGTAGGTGCTGATTATGTAACTACGGTACAGACTCATTAAAGGCGTAGGAGAGGAAATCTGAATGATGACATTTTTGTACGAGTCTGACCTCAGGCAAAGGGTGACAGTCTTAGTTGTTTTTCCAGAAGTGATTTCCGATCTGAGCTGTTTGTCTTGGTGATGGACAGTGATAAAAGCAGGGATTACAGAGTGGTGACTGTAGTGAGATTGCTTAGTTGTTGGCCAACTGGTGGTTAAGGCTCCATTTAATGAATGCAGCTGCACGGATTAAAGTGGTGACACATTTGTTTACATTTAAAGACATGAACAACAAACGTCTGTGTTTGTTTGGATGTGTGTGTGTGTGTGTGTCATACATGCATTTTTGTGAGGTCTGCATAATGAGGTTTGCCAGGGTAGGAACAGGCTGTAATGGGGCGAAAAGACATGTCCATACCCTCCCCCTTTAACTGTGCATCACACACAAAAAGACACATTTGTCTACTTTGTTATGTTGCTGATAGAGAGGAATAAAATGTAAAAATGACCAATTTCATCCTGATTTGCAGAGGTAACAGGCTCTCATTTTTAACTCTATTTATTACTTGATGCTTGAATTCACATTCCTTACTCACTTGTGCCTTTTTGGAGATTTCAGCGCAAATAGGAACTGGTTTATGCATCAGTTAGCCGTTAGCTAAGATTTGTTAAAATATTAAACAAATTGCAAAATAATAGAAATAATAAAAATGGAAAGAATTTTCAGACATAGTTTCCAAGTCAGTGTGAAGGATGTTGAGCAGTGCCTCTGCTCCTTATCTCCCCAGGATCAGTCTTTGTGGGCATGTCTTGCTGGAATGGCAATGGCCAACAGAGAGCTGACAACAGCATCGATGGCCTACGCTGCCATTGGGGAGGTAAGAACATCACTTTAATGTGTCAGTAAAGGACTCTACTTTGGAACGTAGGCTTGTCCATGTTAAACTAAATCAAGCAAACAAGTGAATCTTATCTCTTTGTTTTTATTTGCCTTCATTTCCATCCTTCCAGTTACCAAGGGTCCAGTATATTAACTTTATAAAGGAGCAGCCCTCTAAGGAGTCCTCTTTGGCCCACATGCTGTTGTTCAGTGGTCAGGTCCAAGAGGCTGAGGCCACTCTGTTACAAGCTGGCCTCATCTACCAGGCCATCAAAGTCAACATTGACCTTTTCAGCTGGGAAAGGTACATTTACGTGTTTTTGAGGGGTCCTTTTATTTTAGGAGAAGCTCTTAAATAAAGTTTGACCAGTGTTAAGGTGAAGCATGTTTGTCCATACATGGATGTCCGCTTATACTGTATGTTGTCATCTGTGTCCAGGGCACTGGAGCTGGCAGTCAAACATAAGACCCACGTGGACACTGTACTGGCGTTCAGAGAGAGGTTCCTACAGAAATTTGGCAGGAAAGAGACCAGTAAGAGATTTCTGCAGTATGCTGAAGGGGTAAGCTTAGACAGCTTGTCTGTCGCTCTTCATTTTTTGATTTGGGCTCCAATCACACTGGACGTATTTTTAGCATGGAGAATGCGTTTTTATAATTGTTTCCTCCCAGGGGTTTGAAGTCTTTAATAAGCTGCCTTGGCAATCTGACTGCCTCTTTGTTTTGGAAGGGAACACTGAACACTTTAAGTTAATTACTCAAGACATAAACAATGTTGTCACTGCTGCTGTTGGCCAATCAGATGAGTTCAGAGATGAGCCTAGAAGTGAAATGTCAATCTAAAAAGCTTTGGTGTAATCTCAACCACAGCTATAGGGCAAAATAAAGCAGTGGAACATGTGGATTTTAATGTATATTAATACCACAATGATGACGACAAACCACACTGCTCCCTGATCTAATGACATCTCTTTTTTTTTCTTTGCCAGGTTGAGGTGGATTGGGAGAAAATCCAGGTGAAGATAGAGATGGAATTGTCTAAAGAGAGAGAGAGAGCAGCTAATGCCTCTGTCAGAAGCAGCATGGCCTCACGTCGTTAATGTTCAGGGGACTTTTAAAACACGAGCTTTGCAGAAATCGATTCCCATGTGTTTTTGACATTTGGTGGATATTAGGTGGTTTGGCTCGGCTTCAAGATAATAAAACATTTTCTGTACTAAAGGTACGATATCCACCATTAGTTACAAATACTGTGCATTAACTGAAAGTGAAAACAAAAGAGAACAGATGGAGATGTGAAGATTAGTAGGCCATTAAATATATCACACTCAACTTAGACTGTGATTGTACAATTTTGTGGTTTATGCTGTGTAATATAAGACATTTGCACAACTCTGTACTTGGCATTTTGTTACTGTATGGGTATTTTGACTCATGGAATACTGACAAAAGTCCCTACATTTACCATTATGGCCTTTCTGTTATATCAGCTGAGGCAGAGATTTCAATGTGTTCAGGGTTTTTTGATGTGTTTGTCTTTCTCCATTAATTTGTAAAAAATCTGTCTCAGACAATTTGTTTTTGTAAGTAATGTTTAACTTTCTATTTTTTAATGGATAGGTATTTTCACAGTTTATATATTTAAAGTGTAGATTTATGTAAACACTAAAGATATCGCTATAATAAAGCTGACGGACATGTTTATACTTACCCAAAGGTTTCTTTTTACCTTTCTTTCCCCGTTTTTGTGTTCATTTAATGTGGCCGTGTTTTCATTGGTTTTCCTCAAATATCATACACTACAGAATATCCAGGAGGTATTTCTGCATTCTTTATTTTTACAGTTAAATATATTTACAGTATGCGCCTCTCTGTGAGTTATTCTTGTATTTCCTTTTCTGCTGAGGTGTGAAACCAACTACTTGCAGTGCAGCTCCACCCCCTGGTTGGCTGAAGGCCAGTACATCAGCAGACCATTATATTCCATCCATCCTCTCCAGTGGCTCAGGAGGGACAAATGAGCAGGTCTGTCTCAGGGCTCTGCTGAAGCAACTGCTAGATCATGATGATGTGGGTTAGTAAGTGATCAGCCAAGTACCTGAAACTGTGAGTGGCCCCAGATACTAAAACATGAGACAAAAGAAAAGACGTGATGAAAATCATTCAGTAGCTTCATTCTCTTGTTGCTTTTTTGGGCAGACTAATTCTCTCTCTGACTCACCGTCGTTCTCTAAATTTTCCTCCATCTAAACCATTCTTTCTGTAAAGACCGTAGTTTTACACAGTTTACTGTTAAGAAGACCACTAGGTTTCATGTTTCACGTTGACAGGAGCCATACAGAAAAGAAGTAATAATCGATCAATTCATCCAATGTATTCAGAATTTACATTTTTATAAGAGCAATATTTTCATATTTACTTCAGCGTTTCACGTTAACTTCTCATGTTTCACCTATAATCCACTATAATCCATCCATTGGTTTTGATGATGAAAAATGTGATAGTCCACTATAACTCTATCGTACTTGTTTATTTATATTATTCTATTTTATATTATTTAATTTTTTACTGTATGCAAACATTGAAGTATATTCCTACTAATGTGAGTCCTGTTTACTTACATAGCAATAAACATGATTCTGATTCTCTTCTAAACTAAGAAATAACATTTCATTCAGACCTCTGGTTTTTTAAATGAATTACCCTCAACCTTCAACTCAATAAAGTAAATGTTAAATATATTAAGTAATATATAAGTGCACAATCAACAATAAGTTTCCTTCCTCCGATCCATATTCAATGACTAACAGGTTTTCATACATCAAACTGGTTGACAGGGTTTAATGTACAATTTATGAGCATCCTGATACTTATCGACATGGCCTTTACAGGTTTGTTTTATTGTTTGGAGGAGTGATAAATATGTTTTGATTATTGATGTGATGTTGCTTACAGATTGTGGAATAGTTATTTCTATATTTTTCTATCTGCTTTCTCTTCTTGCGCTTTTTCCATCTTTTTTGTGTTTGCTCGCATCATATCTAATATGCATAATTCAATCCAATGTGTTCCCCCCTGCATGATTAAAATTTAAAGCTGAGAACTTTAGAAAACTCACTGCTAACAGCTGCTTCAGGATAAACTGCAGCAGTTGAGAAGGAGCGAGAGAAATCCAACATTCACACCTCGTATTGTTTGAGTAGCGCTCGTGCGCTGCGAACAGATCATGCATCTTGAGGTCACGTTTCACCTCATCTCTCCATCAGTGGGTTTTAAGCATGAATTTAATGCTTTCAAGTCCATACTCCATCCACCCACCCACCCACAAATTTCCCTGTGGAAAGAAAGCCATCAGTGTTCAATATTGGCTTGGCTATCATGGTCTGGCAGTATTGGATTACACAGGCCACCACAATCACACTCACACTGAGTGTCAGGAGCATTAGAGGAGATCGTGGTCTCTAATTGTAAAGTCCAGTTTTGCAGATATACATGCTTTTGCTTCTGTAACCTTCATTTGGGTCGATTTGGGTCTCTATTCCATATTTTATTTACCAAACATCTTACAGAATTTGCACAAAAACTGGAATTCACTGCCTTTGCAAGTGTGCATTCATGTGCCTAAAATCATCCTCTGTGTATATAAAGTAAAAAGTTTAATTTAACTGGTCAAGTAGGAGCCATTAAAGAAAGAGCAGGCAAATAAAGCTGCAGACTAACAACACTTTCCTATTCAGAAAATATCATAAATGAATCTGCTGAGTATCATGCATTTTTTTCTTAATATTTTGCACCATGATTTATGAAGTTGATTATAACACAGACCATTAAACCTGATATAATGAGATGTGTTTGGGTCAGGTTTATTTTCTGTTTGTAGCAACAACAAAAAACCCCACTTCTTTCCAGATCATTTATTAGTGGAAATACAGGGAAGAGGTTACCACCGACTGTATCAGAAGTAGATCTGTAGTTATTCACTAGTGACAGTTCAATATGATTCCACATTTTTGCAGTGTTTGAAACAACTAATGAGTCGCTGTCCTTGTCCTTAAAGTTCCTGTTAGATGTCCCGTTGTCTTCTCTTTCTTCTTCTAAATCTGTGCAGTCAACTGTGATGCTCGGGGCTGCAGGTGTGATCCTGTCCAACATACTATCATCAAAATAAAACTTTGTTTCTTGGCAGCATAGGCCGTATCAGTATGCCAGCTGTAATCTCTGCCACTCTTTCTCTTGAATGCAGAACCTGGGAGACACTGATACACGTAGCCTGAGGCAGCAGGGCTCCAAGGAGCACAGCATCTTTCATATTTTGCACTTCTTGTCTGTGGCATCTGCTTTTTCCTATGCATATCAGACATGGCTCAGGTCACTGATAAAATTCTCATCCGTCAGCTCCCAGGGTAGGGTACAGAATTTCAGTCAGTTTAAAGGAATATTGCTCTCATGCTGATAAGACATAGTGACTAAATTAACTGTCTCCAGACCTGACTGACAAAAAAAAAAAAGTGTCTCAGGAAGGATAGAAATTGATATTCATCCCTATACTTTCTCTGTGAGCCCACATTTCAGGTTACTGAGAACAAGTAGACATGTTTCTTCCCTCCATTTGAATGCAAAATTAATATAGGATAAATAAAAGAACCAGAAAGAGGTCGAATTTGACAGAAGGAAATTTGTTTCACGGTGCTACTTAAAATTGAGGTGCTGAAGCAAAACGTAATGCGATTTTGCTGGAGCCAAATGAGCTGTCCCAAACACAAAGAGCGTCCATTTCAGCAGAGTTATTTTAGAATCTCCTTTCACTTAACCCAGGCGGTCATTTACATACAAAAGGATGAATGCTGTGTAATTTCACAGCCCCCTCCTTTATTCTGAACAATCAGCTTTATAATTGCACTTGAGTTTATCTCTGCCCTGATTCTGTTTAGAATTCCAGAACCAGACCCATTGTCAGTTTTGCTTCAGACTGAGTTCCTGGATGTCCTTGGGCTGTGCTGATGTCCTGACACCTCCAGGACATCCCGTCTCTGCTCCACAGCCCTCGCTCCTCTGCCGGGTCCGCTCCTCTCACTCTCCGACAACAAGTTATCATCGGACCGGTCTCTGTGCATCTCCTGCATGCTTTCTTCATAAGTGGGTAAATATTTGACCTCGTCGTACGCAGGCAGGCTGGGGGATGCGAAGTCCCCGAGGCTGTATTCGGGGTACCGGTCCAGCAGGGAGTCCTGGGACGCCGATGCGTGTCCGTGGAAAAGGGAGGGCTCCTCGCTGCGGTCGTGGTGCGGCTGCCTGCGGGGCCGCGGGCAGATGATCCGCTGGATGAAGTAGCCCATCGCAAAGAGCAGCAACAGGATCAGGATGCCCGACAGCTTCCGCGTAAACCAGCCGACGTTATCGAAGAAGATGCGGATGGGGAGTTTGCAGCAGCGCACGGCGGAGCTGGCGCTGCCGTTCCCGGTGACGATCGGCGGGCAGCACTGTTGGCCGTCGCCGCACTGGACCTCCCCGCAGCTCCGGAGGGCTTGACAGGCGGAGAGCAGACATACCGACAAAAAGGTACCGGTTGTCCCGCACGTCGACCTGCAGCCGCCGCCCGACAGACGGGGCATCATTTCTAAATATCCAAGGAATCCCAAAGTGTGCGTCTCTGCTGCGTCCTCCGTGCGCCACAATGTTGCAAAGAGGAAAGTCCGTTCAGGTGTTACAGGTCTGCCTTTCTTTCCAGCTGTGCACTAATCATGTGTTCTCATTCGCTCATGCAGCCACTGCAGCGTGGAGTGGGACAGCAGGTGCCTCCCCCCCCCCTCCACACACACACACACACACCTCCACCCTCCCCCTCTCCACCGACCGGTCTGCTGGTATTGGCGATGGGAGTGGAGTTAAAGTGGTGTCTGGGGGGGCAGGGATGAGAATCAGGAGTCGTTGAACATCACAATAACGTGAAAACATCATTCTACATTTGCTTGATTGTCCCTTTCCCCTGCACTACACAGAAGAGTTAGTGTCACTGCAAACCTAGTGCTACCTGAAGTGTTTTACCCCTGAAGAGCCCCCCACAGCTGTTTCATATTAAACACCACCTCTTAAACAAGTGCAATACCTGCTGCAGAGCCCCATGATTTATGTTATTAGGTAAGTATTCAGTAAAGAAAAGAAGGGTGACAACCATCCCGTGTGTAGAGATAACAATTAAAATCAAACTATCCTCTTTGTCTGAAATCCCCCAAGGATTCCTGAGGTCCCTGGACCCCCACTTAGAATTTTTAGACCCCTGTTGAATCATGCTGCATTGACGCAATGCCAGATATAACCAGTAAGAGTGAATGCCCCTGATAGAAGACGCCAACAGATCTACCCCTCTCATAAAAAATAAATAGTTCTCTCAGTGTGGGTTGTAATAGCCCCCATTAGAAGACTGGATTCAGATTAGTCTAGTGTTACCCCAGAGGACCATGTGTCTGCAGCACTGGGGGAACACAACCATAAAACTAAATATCACAATAGTCTGCACGCCCCATTGAGTAAATTTACTCTAAAGGTGTCCCTTTAGATTACAGAATGACAGACAGCTCCGTAAAATGTTTTACAATCACTGAATATTAACTGAATACTTAAACCAGTCTCTGCAAACGCACTACAATGAATAACTGATAGTGTAAATAATGTTTTAGAGTGGGTATGTATTTTGACCCAGCTCAGAAAGCCTCATGTATTTATTGGATCGGAGGGGATTATGACCCTCCTTTTCAGTAGGATTTATCAGAGAAGTCTACAGCCTGTTACTACGTTTGAATAAAATGAATTTTAGTGATGAGATATGGCTGCAACAGGATTTTTTTTTTCTCCCCCCCAAGTCTTTGTAATGCAAGTCACATGGCTATTCCTGCCTTGTTAACTCTACTAATAGCCAGTCTTCCTTTCTTTCCTAAACAAGGCCTAATGCACAATATGCCAAATCTAATCAGTGGCGCATTATGACGTGAAACTCAGTAGAAGCGTAGCATCATGCAACCTTATTTATGCAGCATCGTATTTCTTTCTCTAATCTGCCTCAATTAGTGAAATGCGACCCTTCTAACCAGATAAACAAAAACACAATCAATAGCCTGGACTGTGATTCTTGAGGTGAGTTCAGAAACCTTTTGAGTCCACAGTTTCCAGGCGTTTGCAAGAAACTCTGCTTTTCTACTACCGAGTGGGCTGCTACACATGATAGGTAGATGATAGCTATTTTTTTTTTACCACAGCTTTTCAATCCCTTCAAGTGTCTCAAATACTGTTTTCTTTATGGTGTGAAGGTAATTGTGAGATCCCTCGACTTAACAGCAAAATCTCATCTGTGTAATAACTATGAAGCTAAGATGTAATATTATGATCGTAAAAGAAAAGTGAAATGAGTAATAATTTTTCTTCCTGTTATCACAGAAACATGGTTATCCACGCAGGTGAAATAAGTCCCATTTTATTTCCAGTCTCTTCTTCTGTGCCTTTCTCTAATTATTTTTCTTCTTCAGGTCTAGTCCACCGCATCCTGTGTCTTAACCCCCCCCCCCATTCCCTGAAATTCACCACAAAGTGCTGCTCTGGTGTGAGTAAGATTGGTTCAATACATTTTCTCTTTATCTCTCTCTTACTTTTTTGTTCTCTGTCCATCTCAGAGCAGCTTTTAGCAAACACATCAAACTAATTGGTGACAGACTACATCCTATAGGAAAAAGGAAGGGACTAGTGCTCTTTATTTCAGTCGTAGTGCAGTAAAGAGGCGTTTCTGTGATGTTATACAATGCCTATAAAAAGCCTTCACCTCTTAGATGTCTTACCCTTTTGTTGCTTTAATAGATGGAATCATAGTCAATATTGGCTTTTTTTAAATGACAATTTACTGTTCAGCATCAAAATGAAAACAAATGTAACCCATAAAGACATAGTACTTTTGTCTCATTTCCCAAATGAAATTTTCTGTGTATTTAACCTTTCTTAAGTGATTTGTCATTTTTTATTATAGTATTACCTTCCATATTTTGCATTTTATCAGTATAAATTAGGTATTTTTCCTGTATTTAATTTACTGATCATGTAGATGTTCGTAAAAGCTCAGATTAAAGTTGAGGGTTATTGTATCAAAAACAGAGAAAACTGAAAAAAAGTGACATTTTCAGTAAAACATAACAGTAACTGAACATAAACCAAGCATTTCCATCCACTATCATTGATCCAACACCATAGCTTTTAGAAGATTTAGAAGAGACGGAGCCTCTGAGCGTCCAAATAGGTCATATCTGATGACCGTTAAAAGATGACAAACTGCATTTTACACCAATTACTTACATGTATTGATAGAATTAGTGACTCAACAGGTATTGAACAGCTTGGGTGCTTTTGGTTGGTGATGGATGTTTGGGTCTTTACGGGTTAATTAAAATAAATAAATAAATGCATTTTAAAATGAATAATTGTGGCTCTGATTCCATTTCTGAAAGCAATAAAAGGAGCAACATCCAGAGGGGTGAATACTTGTTATAGGCACCACATGTCTTCATGTTTGTGTCTCTCACAAAAGTTTGTATACCCCTAAACATGAGGATTGATATGAACCAGCAAGAAGTATAGTGTATACACAACAAACCTGTTAACACCAGCAACACAAATGCAGCTGGTGTTAACAAAGGCAGTTCTGCTCCTGTTGCATTAACTGACATTATCATTTAAAGTTGCAACCTCCCATATGGCTTGAAATTAAAGTGCTAACCCACTGACAATACTATATCACTGTATAAAATGTGCTGCACTGTATGCCTCCATTAATCTGGCACAAAGGTCTCTTGTGTTGTACTTAATAATTCAGCCTTATGGGGTCCATTAGGCCTGTGTTATGATGAATGGCAGCGTTCATTTTCATGTGTCTGCGATGTTGATGCACGGACCACCCAACGGTCAATGTCACGGTTATCACGTTTGCATTAATTATGAAACAAAGACAGCTTTGTTGAGCTTGAGTTTTGTTAATCGACCCACTGGTGGCTCTGGATTTCGCCTTGTTTGCACCAGAGCAGAAGTCACAACCTCGGGGTTAGTTCCTTGAGACCAACTTCAGCCTCTGTAGCTTGTTACAGTATTTAAAGAAACAATCTGATCTTTTCAAGATGTTATGTTGTCAAGATATACAACCAACTGTAAACCATCATAGCAGTTTATAGTGTCCATGTGTGCATTATATAACAAATTTCTTGCTGTGTAAGCATGTATAGAAATAGTTACTTTATGTCTCTGAGTTTGCACTGACAACGGAGGGTGAAAGCATAATTTGTGGCTCGTTCAGTGTGCGTATGTGTGTTTGTAACTACTATATCTGTGCAGTTCGTAGCCCAGAATTGCAGGATATGGGTGTGTGGGTGTCATCAGCGTCTGTGTATTCCCATCAGCTTGAACTCTAATAAAAAGCAGGGCCTGCAGTCAGTGTAGATTGTGTGAATCCAAAAAGTCCCACACCACAGCTATTTCACACCCACGTACTTCCTCTAATCTTATCACACTGCTAGCTCAGAGGTCTTTAAGTGTATGGGATTGTACATAATTTTATTTATGCGGCAAATGTCTTTAAGGTTGGTCGTGTGGGTGTGTGTGTGTGTGAAATTAAGCCCCCCCCCCTAAATTTGTGTTACTAGACAAAATGTGTTGCACGTTGTAGTATAAATGAACAGATGGGATGATACATTAAAGGTCAATGGCGAGACTGTGTTTTAGAATATATCTTCACTCAAAACTCAACTGAACAAGTGTGCAGATGTGGTCGCCTCCAGAGAGTGCAGTGTGTTTTAAAGAATGTGTGCTCCTGTTACCTTGATGTGGCTTGTTTTCTTAGTTTTGTGTAGTTTTTGGCCTGAACATGAATCAGAGTCCAGACTTCCTTTGCGGAGAAAGACTAAAACTAGCTCATAGAGGCTGAAAATCTTTAACAGAAAAGAGAAGGGTAAAATCCCTTTTTCAGGCTCATGGGGATCTCTCTCAGTGCTCTTAATAAATCTGATGAGTTGGGAAGTTTATGCTGAGCTGGGCTTTTTGACAGGATAGTGAATAACAGTATAAAGTTGCCCTTATGATGATCTTAGTCTGTAATACACTGCTATCATTTAGACAGGTTTGATGGGTAAAAGCACTAAGTGATTTGACTCAGCATTGTTGCTTTCTGTTGAAATGGGAACATCATGTTGCCTTGGAGTATTTATGTAGATATATATATCATCTACTGTCTGCTATACTGCTCCTCTGTTTTGCCTCTTCAAGACATGAAATCTAGCTAATGTATGATTCTGCTTTTCTAAACGTCTTCTTTTTGTTGCATTAAACCTTTAAATCTTATCAAATCTCACTTTTTTAAAGGTGTAATTTCACCCCCACACGAGTCCACCACTCCACTGTGTGAGTTGGAAAAGTGTTAAAAGTGGGCAAAGGGCTGAGATGGGAGTATGTGGATGTGTGAGACAGAAGCTGTTCAGTGACATCTCCAGGTTGGAGGAAAATGTAGAGACATGGAGTTGCAAGGCGATATGAGTGTCTGAAAGTGTTTTTGTACTGCTGAACAGGGGCTGCACTAAAGAAAACGCCAGAGTTAAACAATCAATATCAGTTTAAGCGTTGGCTTTATTTTCTTATATTTTCACCTGCTTTACCTTTCCATTGCACAGGCCAATCTGAAGCATCCGTCAAAGCCTCCAGGCTCAAACCAAACAGTCATTTGCCTCCTAGAACCACTGCTTTGTTTGTTTTTGCTAGTGTCTGACTTTAGTGTTTGAGCACCTTAGTTAAGACCCAAACTCACAAACAAAGTGAGTATTTCGAGGCCGTGCGTCTATGGAATAAAATTGCTGTTTTTGTCAAGAGAGTCTGGTGGCTTTGTAGACACCAGTAGAAAACACACCCTCAGTTCAAGAATGAGTGATTCCACAGGTCACCCCCCCCCCCCCCTGTATCACACATGTACATGTGCAAGCATGATGGAAATAATATTTAATTCAATTTAATTTAATTCAAATTCTTTATTTATGTAAATACCAAATTTATTATTTTTCTCTTTATATACATTTTTTTCACTCATTTTTGGGGTTTTTTCTGTCTTTTTCTCAGCACTAAAGTCTTAAGACTTATCTTATCTTATGTTATCTTATCTTATCTTATCTTACTATGAGTGTAGTTCCACAGACTCCTACTCAAAGTGTCAGGGTTTAATTTTAGATCATTTCATTACTTAGACAGGTCAACTCTGTCTGAAGTGGCTTTGCATACTTCCAGATGATTTAAACCACCCATGAAATGTGATTTTTGTTAGAATTATCAACACCAACTTTGACCTAATTCGGCCATGTAAAGTTATATAATTTAGACACCATTTTTAGTGAGTACTAGCTTTTTATTTATTTATTTTTTGTTTGTTTCTCGCAAATCTAAGGTCAACAGATAGAGTGGGGAAAGTTCTCATGAGGGAATGATGAGTGTGGAGTGGTGGGGGTTGGACTGCTTCCAGGTCTTCTTAACCCCCCCCCCGCCCCCCTCACCCCACCCAACCCAAGAACAAGGGCAGTCAAATTTTTCTCCATAAGACGACCTGTCCACCAAACACCCAGCTGCAGATGACTCAGATCCTGGGACTTAAATGCACAGAATCACACAACAGACAGACACCTGGAGGTTAAATATAGGCTGAAGTTTTCCTGTTCCCACATGTTTTTCAGACTGGAGGCGGGGGCCAGGGGATTTTTGACCCCCTGCCTACGCACTACTGCACTGAGTCACTAATAGAGAAGGGGGGGGGGGGGCTGCGCCTCAGAAGGTGACTAGACTAACGGGGCCTCAGTCACATCCCTCCTCCATGACGCCCACTTCACGTCCTGGGACTCATCCCTCTGTGTTCCCTCGAGGCTCTAAAAGAAGGAATCAACAAAACAGAGAGAGGAAAAAATGAGAGGCCATAACATAACACATCATACAGAAACGCTGACAACATATAATATAGAACAATGTGGAGGGTTTGTGTAAACTAATGTGAGCGATGATAGGAAGAGGGTTAGTCAACTGGAGTCTCACATCAAAGTCCCCCACACACAATGCAAATGCTAACCTCTCTTTTCGTTTGCCTAAATTATTGCCTCTATTCTTGCATCCAGTTTTATGGGTGTGCAGGAACAGGAAATCTGTTAATATGGGAAAATGCACAACAAAAAAAAGCCAGATCCATCTGGTAAATGAGGAACAGTAAAAGAGCCCCAGTGCCTTGACTGTGGAGGTGTCAGAACCAAACAACAGACAACCTGAGGGACACATGTTCTGCAGGTTATTTTAGGAGTTTATAAAACATTTCAGAAAGACACACAAATACGGGCCCAAATAACGAACAGGAAACCAAGGGAACGAAGTCACACTGAGTTATCCAGTCAGGTTATAATGCTGCAAAGTCCTTAAGACGTCATAGTGAAGTAGGAGTTAAAATCTGGGGGAAAAGATGCTCGAATTTGGAAGCAGTTTTCTCCCTTCTGTTCAAACTGAATCAGAATAAGAATTATCTTTATTCACCAAGTTCATAAATACATGCAATGAATTTGTTGCTGGTACATGTTTCTCTAATAAATTATAAATACAAGATTTGACAAGTGGTGCCAGGCACAACAAACCCCGCCCCTTGCACGTATTGTATCTTATTTTGGCATCGATCCAGCTCATGTCATCATGTCTATGCATGTGCTGATGTTAACATATCAATGTCCTCTATATATGGGCCAAGTTTTGCTCATTATAAGTAAATGGGTGGAAAAAATATATATTCTCAGTCACTGGCAATCTATCTCGACAAATAGTTTTACTCTTAGAGTGTTAACAAACAAACAAACTGAACAAAAAAACAATACCCTTTTCCTCCCCTTGGAAGGGAGGGG
>JAPSES010000144.1:19767553-19781950 GCA_029822895.1 Maxillicosta whitleyi
GGAAAATAAGGAAAGTAAAATAACAAAAAAGAAGCTCTATAAAGACACAGTATATACCTATAAACAGTTATAATGTACTTTTCTGTGGATATCAAGGAAGTGACATAAAGATTATATATAAAGATAAATGACCCTAATGTTTGATATCACTGTGGAACAAAAGAATCCACTTTTCCAATGTTCTGTGTCACACCAGGTAAAACAATAGTCACATTTGACCACATTTGAACACTAATCAATAATTGTAGTGATCAATTACCCGCTAACTACCCTAACAGTTTGAGAAAAGTGGCCAAAATCACCCAATACAGTTAAAGAATTTCTACAGCCTGAATACAGAGGTGTGATGTAGAAATGTCGTTTCTTCTCAGTCCCCATGAAAAAGATTAGACTCAAAAGTAATCATAGTAGTTTTGTCAAAAGAGGCAAAATTAAGCAAAAAATTTTAAAAAATTAAATTAAATGAAACACTGCAGCTTTGAAAAGAAAAAGGCAAAACAGGATTATTCCAAACAAAAGTAATCATCACTGATAGCTGATTTTTAATGGTTTGATGTATTTTGTCAGTTTAATGCATTATCATCCTGTTGTTTGTTATTTTCCATTTAACTGACTTTTTCTTTCATTTCTCCCATTTTTTATCCTTTTAATATGTAAATTTTTCATGCATCTTTGTATTTATTTATTTTTTTTGCCTAAATATTTTTCTTTTTGTCACTTGTTCAGCCATATTTATAGGTACTTGCTGCATGATCAACATGATTATATCCCATAATGCATTGAGGTTTTAAATTTGAGCACGCTTTAGTATTATGTCCTGGTTCAGGTTTGTCAGATTAGGTTTACCAAAGTTCTGGTAATCACACATATGCATTTCTCAGTCTCTGTATTAAGATGATATTTGGATATATGTAAAGTATGCCCAGCAGTAAAAACAAATGTTTCTAGGATGAAACGTCTTCTATAAACCAAAAGGTAATATTTAATGTGACGTCCCTTTGCACTTAACAGGTCCTTAACCCTTTTGTTCAGAATGTATGACATTTATTGCATTCAATTTCTGATGTTTTATACTGTTTGTGCTCCTTCTTTTCATTGCGTCAGGGGTCACACTAAATAGTGTCTGTAACCTTTAGAATCACTGTGCATATAAGAAATACATTTGCTCATTTCAACCTGTACAGATGATGAGAACTTGTCTTTGCAACAAAATTAATCCAACGGCTCAAACATGCGATAGACTATTGATATCGGTTGTTGTTTACACGTTCATCCGTAAACAATTTTTCAAGAAACGTCTTCTCCAAATCCATCAGCCAGAGTTAATTGAAATTCATAGGAGAGGTTCCTCAGGGCAAGATCTACCAGGTTTGTTCAAAGATTAGAGAGATATTGATTTTAGAATTTTTTTAAAACAAATTTTCCAAATTCCCATTGGTTTATAATGGGAAAATTTCCAAAGTGCTATAACTTCAAAACAGTTCAAGATATTGATATTATTACTATTGGCAATATTAATCCAATCTGTGGCATGTTCAGCATGTGCACTACAGCTGTACAAAGTACTTATAAATTTTTTTATATATATCTTGGCTACATTTGTATATTTCCTATTGTGTATCTGATCGTTGTGCTGACTGAATGCTCTTTCTTGCTCTTGTGTGACTAATAACGGAATATCTTAATTTATTTTATCTTATCTTAGATAGGAAGTCACATATGGGCTTCTATTTGGTGCCATGACCTTGAAAAGTCAAAATTAATGTCTATTAATATCTTTAAATTTGCCATTGCCCCTATCTTTGATGAACATCTGATTCCTTTACACACATTTACATTTTGTTTTTGGTTTTTTTGACCCAATGAAGCTCCTAGCACTTTTGTTTCTTCAGTTATGCAGCTTTAAATTTGTATGACAGCTGTTACCTTTTAGTTTTTCCATCCCCTTCCTGTCGAGTAAAAACCACGTGTTTCCATCTGTGTATTAAATAGTTTGTGATAAACTTAAGGGTGAGGCATTTCCTTTATGGATTGAGTTTTAAATTGTCCGCCTTCCTCTGAACTCATTAAAATGGACTTTTTACAGATACGTGTTTCTCACGTACAACAGGGACACGACACATATGATGATCTTATAGAATATGATGCATTACTGTAAAGTGAAGTATCCATCATTATGTACATTTAACTTCCACAT
Source organism: Maxillicosta whitleyi (assembly GCA_029822895.1). NCBI lineage: Eukaryota > Metazoa > Chordata > Actinopteri > Perciformes > Neosebastidae > Maxillicosta > Maxillicosta whitleyi. Next base: position 19,769,751 of record JAPSES010000144.1, read on the forward strand.
TCATATATAATAGGATAACAATGAGAGGGGCTCATTTTTATTGCATAATGACTACTTCAACTTTAACTATATTCTGAGTGCACTTAGTTGGCAATACAATATTTTCACTCAAAATGGTATTGAATACCTCTACTTTGAGATGAGCATTTTCACAGCGTTATTAGTACTTAAGTGAACTATATGGATACTTACACCACTGTCAGATTACCTACTAATTGTTCCCATGTTGATTCAGTGTCTTTTATCACAGTACAGCAATCCTGTATTTCCATGCTTTTATTCTTTAAAATAGAAATGGCTCTGATAAACCTGCAATACATAAGGAAATAGAGATAAGACTGAACTAGGTAGCCTCTGAATATCTCATTTACGGTCTCCAGAGTCTCTCTCCAATTTTTCTCAGTGCAAAAGCATCCCTCTTTCCCCTAAACCCTGGCTTATTTATACATTGCCGCTCCTGCTGCACTATATTACTCTTTGGTTACTGTGAATGTTTCCAGCAGTAACTAAGTGTGAATGTCAGAATGGTCTGTTAAAACCGAAAAGACAAGATGCTCCTCATGTCTGTAGTAACAGGACACCTTTTATTGTGTGTATGTGTGAATACATGTATGATTGAGAGAGGTGTGGGCTGTCTTCCTGCATGACTCAGTTTCCTTACAAGAGAGAGTGTTTTTGTGTGTTATTTTGAGTGTGCGTGTGTCTGTGATGGATAATGAGTACTGCACAATGAGGGCTCATGTTAACCCTCTGGGGTGTGTGACATCATGGTTTCCAAACAGGTTGGTCGATTGATTGAGAGAAAAAAAAAAAAAAAAAAACCCCACACATATTACACACACACACACACACACACACACACACACACACACACACACACACACACACACACACACTACATTTCATGATTACAGTGCAGTGGAAATATCTGACTTTGACATCATTTTATAGTGAGATCTTAGTTCTTGGGGCTCAAAAGCAGGACAAGTGGTGGTACTTCTTCCCAGTCAATAGCTCACAACAGCTCAGTTTTTATAAAAAGTGTCCACCTTGAAGGACAGAGTAAAGACATCTGTATGTGATTTTTAAATACTGACCTGTAGTCAGCCCTGAACATGAACTAGTGGTGCATCCAGGGTGTACTCAGCCTTCGCCCATTGATATCTGGGATAGACTCCAGCACCCCTACGCCACCTCCAGAGGACTGACCTGTAGTCAAGTCATGCAGTCAAAAAAAAAAAAATCTGACTTAAGTAGAAAAACTTATGAGTCTGAACTCAGATCAATTTGTAGTGAAGGGACCCGCTTTAGCACAAACCTAACACGTCCATTCCTCTTCATTTTCCTGATAAGTGAATCTTTTCTCTCTCTCTCTTCCAATCCCCTCCTCTTGACCTTTTCTGTCCTCCTCCCCCCCTCCTCTGCACTGTTTATGTCCTCTCATTTCCTGAGGTATTGGGGGTATCGTTTCGCCTCTGAGTCTGATGTTGTGAGCTGTCTTTTCTTGCACTGAGAAGCTGATCTCTCCCTTTAGACTCTGGGACTTGGATAATGGCCCTGATAGGCTGCGGTATATCTATCTCACTCTCTACCTCCTTTGTGCTGCAAACTACATATCCATCCGTGAAAGTTGGCCAGGTGTACGGAGAGAGAAGGAAAAGATCAATGAGTGGAGGATCAATAGAAAAGCCCTTGATCCTTCACTCATTTCTCCCAATGGGCATCTCAGAGACTTCACCCTCCCCGTTCTAATCTCTCCTCTGGACAGCGAGTTCAGTCAGCCCAAGAAGTTTACTTGGATCAGTCAAACATTTCATTTTTTAACTATATGACACTCTGGTCAGTTCTGCAGCAGATTCATCAGTCTGGTTTGAGTGTGTCTTCCGGTTCATGTATAATTTTTTGGGGGGGAGGCTGGGCTTTCCTGCTGCTGTGCAAGTTTTGTTGTCTGATGGGACATCTGGTGGTTTCTTTCATGCATTGCAGGCTTGGCCATGCTTTCCCGCTCAAAGTGACCTAGTTGTACTGTGTGGTGTGCTGGCTTTTCCTCCTTTTGAGTGGGAGAAAATGCAGAACACATACATTGCGTATCTATTCCCCGACCGATTTAACTCAACTCTACTGAAATGCTTATTTTTAGAATGGAATACTAGGTGTCTGAGGAAATGCATGAGTTGTACATCATATGTAGATCTGCAAACAGAGGTTGGTTTCATTTTAACCTGGTATTTTTCCACATAATACAAAGCTAAAATAAACATTGATTCGTTAATTGAAAACGTACCCGAAAACACTTCCTCATCATGCCTTGTGTTTCTGTGTTTTTTATTTTTAAAAGCGTTTGTAAAGTCGCCTGTAAATCATCAACATGACTCCACAAATCGTATGCAGAAGGCGGGATGCTGCGGCCCCTCCCACATACGGAGCGCGTTGGTGCGCGTCCAAGAGCTGCGCTGCATCTGCGCATCATCGCTGTTCCTTACGCGCACTTTTTCAGAGGTAAAACTGCGCAGCTATGGTGGAAATGATGTTGAGATCTGCGTAGTATTTCACACTCATAAGTGTAACATTGGTGACGACAAACAAAACATCCACATGCAACAATCTTGGCCGAGTTTTGGATAAAAGAAAATCATATGAGTTTCGGATCATAGACAATCATATGTGCATCTTTTTTTCTGGACATACTTAAGCAAATTTGTGAAGCGATGGGATGTTTTTCTTAACCCAAGACTACTTCGTTGATCATTAAAAGGCCGATGGCTGTTTAGCGCTTTAACGACAGCGGATCGTGTTGCGTTTCAGGTGCTTTTACGCGCAGCCGCTTCGGGTGGTGGAGAAAAAAAAAAACCTGGCAATAACGGCGTTTGGTTACAGATAAAGGATGGTGGCGGAGATGGCGAACTGCGAGGCAGCTTCTTGTTTAGAGCACGGGTAAGACGTGTTTTACTTTATCATCATAAATAAAACTCATCTGAGGAAGTATGGATGTGGTAAATGTTTTTGCGTGAGTGTAGTTTGGACAAAAGATGATGAGTGCCATGGATGCGGCGCTAAAAACCCTATCGTCAACACAGGAAGTGGAATCCCTTGTTGCTTTCACTTAAAGATGCATCTATTTTAAAACATTTAGTTAAATATATTAGCACAGAAAACGGAAGTCGTTGCTTCTCTGTTACAGTTACGTTCATCTGAGCGCAGAATTAAGAGGAAAGATGCAGAAAAGTGGTATTTTTGTTGGTGCGTTATAGTGCACGCCGCTCTGTGTTACACTATGAGTCACACAACACTTTGCATCCTCATGTTTGAAGAAGAGTAACAAGTGTGAAGGCTGTTTGATAACAGCAGATTAAAGGATATAAATCGATGGTGTACTAAAGTAAAGATTGTAGGAAATAAACACAACGTGCGTAAAATAGATAATAATCATAAAGTATCACTTCCTGGTCATAGTTTTAAATTCTATGCTGCGTGATACAAGATTTAATTGAGTAATATCCTTTAAAATATGGTGTCAGGATTTTTTTTTAAAAAAAAGTACAGTAACTGTTGTGTGAATGAATCCCGTCTATTGACTGGTATACAGTATTTATTATCAGCTGTATTGTGATCCACATTTCAGGTGAGGTGATACTGATGACTCATTGCCCTCATTGAATACAAAGCTGTTGTTGCCTGGGTATCATTCACCCATGGAGGATGTGGGAAGGAAAAGTACCTGAAGGGGAAACAGCGCACACAATGCTTTAGCTTTTATTAAAAATAAACCCAATGATCCCATATTTACTTTATCTAAAATGAACCAAAACCCTTAACTTAATGCATGGATCGTATTTGGAATAAAGGCAGTCACACCCACATTCATAATCATAATGAAAGTGTTCATGTACCTTTATGGCAGTGAAAGCTTTGAAGTTCAGTTAACTGGTAGACATTAACAGACAGTTGTTTATCTTCAACCAGATGCTCTCTGTCTTCATTGTGTGTACAGAAAGTTTGGTGTAGCATGTAAAAGTTGCAGCCTTTATCGTTTAATCAGAGACAGAAAGAAGCAGACACAGAGGATTCTGTTATCACGTTTTGCTGAAGAAAGATAGAAACAAGTGGGCAGTGTGAACACACAGCCTTAAGTCTCACGCTGGGTGTTAATTTGTTGTGTGCCATGAACAGTTAACACTCCCCCGTCGTCATCCACACTTGCACAAAAAGGTGTAACTGCATATATATATATATAAGTTGATACGGTGTGTTTATGTATGTAAGAATGAAATCTATCATTAACTGAAAATGAAATACATGAGTGTGTCCATCCATCAGTTGTCAAACATCATGGGTTCCACTGGAGAATCACCGTTTCAATTTCAATATGAAGCATATGTATTTCTTATTTTGTTTTCTTTACATTTTTATTAGAATTTACTTGAGAGACAATCTAATACAGACAAAGAATTCCTTATATATGTTTACAACCTTTGCAGTTAAAGATTATTCTGATACTGATTCCATGTCTGAAAGCATTTAATCACTGGAAACCAAACCCTGCTCAAAAGGAATAGATTTTTTCTGTGGAAACCAATGAGCTTCTGCATTGTTTTGGTGTAAGTACCTGGCAGAGCTGTGGACGAGGCGACCTTGAAGAGCAGATAGAGTGTTTCCTGACAGATGTTTCAAAACAATAGCAGCACATTGAGCCTTATCACCTTCGCCAGACATGAAATATAAGACCAGTATTTATTTAGCCTTAATAATCCTTATCTCCTGAGTCCTGACGCAAAATTTAACTTTGATCACCCTGTTCTGTGTTTTACAACTCAGGGAGAAAAGCAGGAAAAGGCACACAGGTTGAGATATGACCTAGTTTTCAGTGCCTGCTGAAGTTGAACTCATTCTTCTTGTTAGGTTGGCAGTCGCTGTGTTAGATCTCGGGCATGTTGTATCTTGAACAGACTGCATTGACAGGTCACACCAGTCCTCTGCTCAGACCAGACAAAACATTTTAACTATTGGACTCCTTTAATCACATGATAAAAGAATTACAGGTTAAGTGTGTGGAAGAACTGGTAACTCGTCTGTAGATACTGTGTGTTCTTATCTACCAGACATAAACTAAATCAAATAGAGTATAATATAATGGAGTTTAATGAAATAAAGCAAGTTACATCACACTAAATAGACAGATGCATAAAAATAAATAATTTTTAATAATTATTTTACCTTGGTTCCTGCTTGTAGAAAATACCACATTATCTAACTATGATTATATAAATATATATTTAGTATATAATTCAGTGTATATACTGGAAGTCAGTGAACTATTGTGAAACATGGATCATCCAATAGAAGTCTTCTGTGCTTTCAAGGAGGACATGAAAGTCTAATATGGAAACTTTCTGGCACAAAAAAACAAAACAAAACACTGAACAACCTTAAAATGCTTATTTTTCTTAAGTAGGGCAAAACAATATAACTTCCATTGTACTAAACAAAACAGGAACACAGACACAGAAGTGATTAAAATGATAAACGCTGTGTCTGAAACGGACAAATCTGGTCTTTAATAAGCGGAACAAATGTCCAATGTTTCCATAACTGGTTTCCTGTGGCGTGGACACTTACTGTATCTGAACCTGGCTCAGAGTTTAGGTGCAGGTTCACTCTCGAACAGGATGGGGTGTGTGTGGCAAGTGTGAGAAAATGAGCTTCCTGCTTTTATTTTTCTCTATCACTACTGCTCTAGTTCCTGTTTTTAAGCAGAAGTGGTGCATGAAAGCACCATCACCCTCAACATTAAAATTATTCAATAACTGAAATCACACCTGTCGTTTGTTTATTACGTGACTTACTTAAATCTCTTCTGTCCAACAGAGATGGAGATGTTCCTACATCTGGAAACAAAGGTAAACATCCTCCCATTTCATTTCCTCCCTTGTACTATTTGCCACTTTAGGTTGTCTTTTTGTTTATTACATATTTTATAAGGAGTGAATCTCATTGATTATATGTATATACAACAACCAAATTAAAATAATTTCAGCATTATGGGAAATGCAAATTAAGAAATAATGCAGTGATACTAAAATGTGTTTTAATTTGTATGTAATTGTAGACAGTATGAGCACAATGTACTGTAAGTCAAGGATTTCATTCCTCACAATCAGGCTGCAACACGTTCAAGAATATTTGTAGAAAGAAGCAGTTTAGGGCAAACAATGAGTCAAAAATAATTAAATAACAATTGAATTTCAAACGTAATTGCGATAATGGTACGAAAGCAGCATCAGGAAAGTCCAGTATTTGAATATGCTATCGTCTTTGGAGCATAAAATATGAAGAATTCAAGAAATTTGGATGTATTTGAGTGTGTAAAGGTATTGTATAAAGGTCTAAATTGAACACAAGGCAATTCAACTTTATTTATATAGTGAATGTCATACAAAGGTAATCCAGTTTGTTTTACATAAATGAAAGGAACATCCACGCTGACCTCTGATCCTTCAGACAGTAAAGCATCAAAACCCATCGTTCATCTACAACTTGTAGAACCACACATGCTCAGGATTACTTTGTCAAACACAACAATGTAGAATTACACGCACAGATGTCTTTGGACTGGAACATAAAGTGTCTTTTTTGTCCAAAGATGTCCCAGAAAACTGACTTCACTGACCATAATCCATGTTTCCACTGGGTGGTGGTCCACCCCAGATGCCTTCAAGCCCAGAGAAGCTTCTGGATACAGTTTAAAATGAGGCTTCATTTTACATAGTAAATCTGCACAGACTAAACATCAAAGACAAATGTCATGTTCATACCCTGGACAATGGAATACAAGTCAAAGCACATTTTAATGTCACTGCATTATTTTTTAATTTTCATGTTCCATACTATTTGGAGCTGTATTACAGGTGCTTTTATTTACCTTTTGTTCTTTACCTTTTCCTCTTACTGCCTGGCCTTCTTACTTTTCATATCATTTGAATGAAAAAAAAAAAAAAAAAAACAGATGTGTGCACATTCACATGTCACTAACTTGCCTACTCTTGCTTATTGAAATACTACAAAAAGGACAAACATTTTCTTTTATTACATGATCCTCTAATCCAGGGGTGTCCAATCCTGGTCCTTGAGGGCTGGTATCCTGCATGTTTTAGATGTAGCCCTCTACCAACACACCTGATTCAAATGATAAACCTATCATCAAGCGCTGCAGAACCCTGATGACTGTTAGGTGTGCTGGAAGAAGAAACCATCTAAAACACGCAGGATACCAACCCTCAAGGACCAGGACCAGGCACCCCTGCTCTAATCTATAGTCCACCTAATAATCATTGTCAGTTTTCACCAAGTATATGCTTTATTCTGTGCAGTTAAACCTGATTGTTATGGTTGGACATTGTCTAGTAGTAACGATTAGGCCTAAACTGATTTGAAACATTTTTTTTTTTTTTTTTTTTTTTTACTTTTTTTGAGGTTTCTGAAGATAATGTAAATTCTGCAGATTAATAAATGTGTAGACATAATCTGTCTGTTAGAGCAGTTATTTGTTGTAAATTACTAAAAATCAACAGCTGCTGTTTGTAAACTAAATAACAATAATATAGTAATATGAAACAATGTTGGAAACTTGCAAGGAAATTATTAGGAAATCATGGACTTGGCCCATAGATGAAAAAAAAAACCCCTCCATATTATATGGTATCCTATCATAATTTCATGTCATAAAGTCATTTCCCTTTGAGATCACCACCTATGATTAGTATTATATCATATAAAGCAACCAGCCATAACATTGTGACCACTGACAGCAGAAGTGGTAATAATTTTGGTTATTTCATTAGTGTTATGTTTCACTGGGTTCAATATATCAGGTGACAAGTGAACATTTAGTCGTGGAACTTGACATGTTGGAAGCAGTGAAATGACAACATTAAGAACTGAGTGACCATATGGTAACGGTAATGACTGGGTCAGAACATCTCCACAACTGCAGGTTTTGTTGGGTGTAGATACTGCTGCTAAAGGTGGTTGCACAGGTTACACAAGCTGCTTCTAAATTTTAGCTCCATTTTTATTAAATGACTTGTGATGCTGTGGAGTTGTGTTTACATAATTTCACCTGACTTTGAAATTTATTTTTTATATCCTGATATGCTTTCTGTGTGTAGTTTGCATGTTCTCTCTGTGTCTGCGTGGCTTCTCTCTGGGTACTCCGGCTTCTTCCCACCGTCTACAGACATGCACTGATAGGTTCATCAGTTCATATAACAGACCCATAGGTGTGAATGTGACAGTGATTGTTTGTCTCTGTATGTTCAGCTCTGTGATGAACTGGAGACATGTCCAGGGTGCACCCATAATAGACATCAAGTGCCCCCCCTGACCCTAGTGAGGATAAAGTAGGTTCAGAAGATGAATGAATGGCCTGATATGTATAAAACGCATAATTCAAAGAGGGAAGAGGTTGTGCTTTTTTTTTTCTTCTCATGACTGTAGATGCACCTTCCTTTTCTGCCTTCATTTTGTTATTTTTGTAGACCAGCAGATGGCAGGCAACTCCCATGAAATGATCAAAACATTGGACGCTGTAAAGTGTGTGTGTGCCTGTGTGTATATGTGTGTGTGTGTGTGTGTGTGTGACTGCACGTGCATGTGTGTATCTGTGCGGGTATTTGCCTTCCACCTTGTTTGTCATTCTGATGAAGGGAAGCGGCTATGCCAGAGAGAAGAGGGATGCCTGCTGGCTCAGATGAGGCGGCAGCAGAGAAAAAGATTGGCCAGAGGAGGCATATGAGGACAAGGAGAGAGAAATGGAAGGGAGAGAGAGGTGAAGCAACAGCAGATAGAGTGGAGTGGAGGAGAGAGATTGATGAGGGAGGTGCTGTGAGTGGAGCAGTGATGGCAGCATCTGCTTGTTAGTCTAAGATAAAACTCTGCGGGCCAGAGAGGATGGGCTCCATCCATTAGCCAGCCAGGCACTCAGCCAGATGGCCCGGTCCGCGGACATTTCACTGCTGCTGGGAAGAGAGGGGCAGCAGCTCCTCTGGACCCATCTGTATAAATGCCAGCAGTTTAATGCATGCCACTTATCGAAATCTTCTTCACAGCGCAGTGCAGCCGCTAAGGAGGGATGGATATGTAAAAGTTGTTGCTGTAAGTCAGACATGTGCAGAGCTATTTGATGACTCATATGTTGTTAAAAGTTCACAATACATGCATAGAATATGATTTTACACTCAGAGGAAAAGTAAAGGACAGTAACCGGGGCTTCACCTCTTAAAAGTACAGCCCCAGTGACAAAAGGTAAAACACTGCAGGTCCGAGTCCGTCTGTTATTACTTTCTCTATGTAAGGAAACTTTTGTGAGTGTACACAACGTTGGGGTAAGGCCATGTGGCTGCGCCTGTGGTTTTCTCTAAATAGGCCTCGGTGTGTGTGAAAGTGAAGATGCAAAGTTAGAACATATAAAGCTGTTGTCCTGTATACTAATGGGTTGGGTTTTGGGAAATAAAATCAACAATAAAGGAATATTTTACTCCATTTAATGACCTATACAGATTTTTTTCAGCATGAGTCATGCTATGATAAGTGAAACTGATAACGTTGCTGTCAGTTTTACAGTAACATTATGAACACACAAATCTTCATTAAAATCCCTTTAATCTCGCTGTCAAATCCGTACAGTGTTTTAACAATATTCATAGTGGACTTTGACATCAAATAGTAGGAATTAGATAGTAAATACCAGTAAAACAAACAAACAAACAAATGTTCTGCAGCCTTTAGAGACATAGTGGCACATTTTAATATTTATTAAAAAATAAAGTCAAAATGTGTGTGAATGTATTGAACTGCTTCTTCCTGCTCTGACGTCTTCAGTCCTGCAATGCACTAATTTCCACATATATGGTGTGGGTGAAGTTTTCAACTTATTAAGTGTCTTATATTTTCCAGAATGACGTTAGCATTGACGTAATGGTTAATACTTTTCAATTGTGGGAATTCACAAAGACTTTACCAACCCACCAGCATTAACCTCAAATTATTACTAATGTGTTACAGAAAACCACACAGAGAGTGACAGCAGCAGTTCAGGTAAGTCAAAAATGTCTCATCAAAATGTTTTAGAATAGAATAGAATACCCTTTTTTTTCCAATACACTGAATGTATGAGAGTAGAGAGCTTCTCCTTTTTCGGTGCAAACAGGTAATTATCAGTCAAATGTAAGGTGCAACATATGTACAAGATGAAGTCCAACAAGACTGTGCAGTTAGCTCTATATACAAATATGTAATATAAGATAAAAGGATAAAAAATGTAAGCATTCATTGCACAGGATGGTTGAACATTTACAAAATAAATATAGTGCACAGGGTGATTAAAACTCACAGATGAATATATGTTATATATGAGAATGATGATTGTGTTACACACGATGAATGAATATGGAATTAGTATGTCTGAGGCAGCAGTGAGTGACACATATGTTGCACATTGTACATTTTATTGATGGCTGGTCTGGTTTACCCTGGTCTTTCCATACAACTCACTCAACAACACTTTGTTGTAGTTGTTTTGTTTTTTCTTTTCACCCGTTAAACATTTTCTTTTTTTTTCTTTTTTTTTTTTTTTTTACTTTATTACTTTTAATAAACATAGTTAAATATTCACAAACAGCAAGGTCAGGGAGTCACAATAACTATATATATATATATATAGGTTTAAGCAGGTAGCATTTTTAAGTTACTGAGCTAAGAAGAGGGTCCACTTTTTCCAGTGTCCTGCTCCTACATCTTTTTGTACCCATTAAACATTTTCAAGTGATACAACATGATAGAATTCTAAGGTTATATATCAATAAAAATATGAAAATCAAACGTAAAAAAAACCCAAGAAAAAACTAACTTTTTTTTTTTTTTTTTTTTTTACAAAAACAATGCATTACTGGCAGTTTTGTTATACAGAATATGTTGTTACATTATAACTCCTTCCAGGTGAAATAAGGCCTAGTCAGGACAATAAGATATTTATCACAATACTGTACATTGTGGTAACATAATACCAATCCATTAAATTATCATAGGAATACCCTTCATTCTTTTTCTAATATTGGTAATGGAAAGGTTTTGTAACTGATAAACTTTCAAACAGAGAACACAGGAACCTCAACTGACGACAGCTCAGGGGACGAGGAGGATGAAGAAGAGGATGAAGACTCTGGTTAGAGGCACTACCCAAACTTTCTAATGCACTGCATGTATCTGTTTTAGTTTTCTGTTCCTCATCTTTTATTCTTTCTTGTGTTGTTTGACTTTCACTAGAAGCTAATGCTGAGAGAGAAGAAGGTAAAAATCTCCTATTTAGTCCTTGAAAATACCTTAGACTTGAAATCAATGTTGTTAGGTTTCATTGATTGTATTTCTTTCAACTTTTTTGCAGAAACTGAAGAGGGTGATGCTGAGGAGTCTAGACCTGGTGAGATATGCTTATTGTCTAATGATTTAAGTACAAATAATGATAGCTTACTTTTTTAACTGATCGAGTAGACGCCTTCTGTTTTGTTGTTTACATGATGCTTCCAGAGACAGCTTGTAGTCATAAAGCCATATTCACATGGGCCTAGTACAACCTGTGCACCAGTGGTGATTTAGTAATTAACCCCCCGCATCTGTGTTTCATGTGGCAAATATCACACGAAATAAGAAAAGCCTGTTTTATACTTGAATTTACTGTCATCATTCCAAGGGTGGGCTCATCATTTAAAGAAATCTCGTGAAAGACAGAACAACACTCCTTCCTGTTGCTGTCACGCATGTCATCCATCATTACTGAGGGATTTAAGTTTGCTTTGTCAGTGAATACACATGTTACATCACAGCAGAAGCTTGCATTTATTATCAGCAGTAAGCCTGTGTTGTCCTCAACCAGGAAGAGAAATGCTGAAAATTGGACATTGTGTGGGACTCTGAAGTAGAGCAGGTTGTCTCAGGTGGAATTTTAACTTTGCAAATTACAGATATGACAGATTTGTAGAAGAGGAAGATGATTTACTTTTTTTTTTTTTCTAATTTCCAATAGTCTGCTGTTATTATTTGTTCTGTGCACATAAGGCTTTTAATGGCAACACAATAGAACATGACCACATGCAGGTTTTATTACATAACTAGAAAAGCACTCGGAGAGCGCAGACCTCTGCCAAATG
>JAPSES010000144.1:19790043-19800499 GCA_029822895.1 Maxillicosta whitleyi
GAGTATCTTTTACCTGACATGTTTTGGCGTGAAACTTCTGCCTTCAACATGTCAGGTAAAAGATACTCGAAACTGTCTGAGATAAATGAAAGTTTAAATTAATAAGAAAAAGGAAGACAGAATGAACATACTACAAGTATATTAATGTAAGTTGAAAGGTGCTATTGCTAACTTTAAAAAAAATGCTTATTTTTGTGTTAAGGTGAAAATAAATTACATTTGTCAATCTAAAAGTCTAAAGAAATTGACTTGAAATGATCATAATAATTGTTGTACCCTAGAAAGTAACCCATTAATAGTTTATTAAAAGGGCAGAAAACCTGTTTCCATTTCATATTATGTAGCTGCAGGTACGCTTGCCCTTTTTCCTTCATCTCTGTGATAAGTTAAATCTTTACCTTTAGTTAAATATAGATTTTCAGCACATTTAGGGCACATACCAAGTGGGAATCATTCACATTTAGAGCAAATTCATAAAAATAGGAGGAGTTTGTTTATTTTTTTTCCCCCTTATAATGGAATTTAATTGGATTACAGCAGTGGGGGTGGGGGGCCTTGGCAAAGTTATTACCCCTTCACAGAGTACAAACACAATCAACACAAATAAAGAAATAAAAAAAAGAACGTTTAATACAATGATGCTCATTAAAACCTATGTACCAAACCAATCTATATGTTCAGTAAATTAAACATAGGAAAATACCAGATTTTCACTGAAAAATGCAAAATGCAAAGGATAATGTTGGAATGTAACGCATTCCTTAACCTTAGCTGGTGAAGAAATGCACAAACACACAAGTATTTTCTGATAAATTCATTACTTATTTGGGTTTTCTTTGTGCTTTTAGTAACAACAATAAAAGCATCATTTGGTTTATTCTATTATACTGAATATTTTGGTATTGTGATTAATTGTTAACAGTTCTATATATAATTTATTGGTGTTGGTGCATATGAGTTTTGGTTGTATAAGTATTCAATTTAATTTCTCAAAGTTTTAAAGTTTTTGTTTAATAATAATAAATGTTTTAATGTGGTCAAGCCATAAAAACACTGTTGCCCATGAAGTTGGAATAAAATATTTGGATCTCTTCCCATGAAATGATTGTGACAACATGATTTATTCTTGATAAATAAAGTGTAACTGAGTTATGTCATTATTGTACCCTGTCAAAGGTGATTATTGATGTGTGTAAATAGGAATAAAAACAGGAATGTAACGAAAAACAAAATAATTCCATCTTTCTGAGCATAGATAAATTATCATAAAATCCAAATAGGAGAGTGAATGAATTATTTTAAATGATATATTTTTGCTAAAAACATGCATTCAGATTCTGACTTTGTTGTCCTTTCATAAAAAATCTTTTCTTTTTCACTTATTCTTACTAATAAAGTTGATACATTTGTAGACCATACTGTCTGTGTATCCCAAAGGTTGAATCCATATTCATCAGAACCTAATGAACCAGTGAATAAACACAATAAATCATGCATTAATGTAAATGCTTTACTTAAAACAATAAGACTATTGTGTTCAATAAAGTATGTAATTCAGGAAGTATACTGTACCAGGCCTTTAGTCAGAACTGCTCACAAGACACCCCCAATCAACATGGGAATAATGTGAAATAATTCTCATTAAATATGACTTCATCCTCTCTTTACATCACTCAGTTTCGTATTTTTGGATGTGTGATGGTTGTCTTAAACTCAAAAAACAAATGAAAGGAAGTGGAATGTCTGAAACTGTTGAGGTGAGTGAGTGGTGAACAGGAGTTTCCCACCCTTTCATTGGCCTCGCTACTGGACCATCAAAGACTGAAACTCCTCCATTAAAACTGTGTGGGGTCGGATAAGTGACCCATTGGAGGTAAAGGGGACTTCTTCACTCATTATATTTTTCATCAAATATCACATTGTGTTCATTACTGAGGCTACCAGTCCTATACATTCACTTAAGTACTTTACACTTATTAACCACATGAGGCTGTTCATATACTGATAAAACCACAGTTCATGCGGTGACAGTTTTTACATGATATAAAAATATATCTTAACCAATTTTTTCTTCATTCTTTTAGAATAGAATGCCCTTATTATGATTATACATATGTACAATGAAATTAACAGTTACATGGTGGGTGGGCACAGACATTAATGGGAGCAACTTAGGGTTCAGTGTCTTGCTCAGGGGCACTTGTTGAGTTTGAACTGCCAACCCTTCAATCATTTGACGACCTATTGTATGATGGTTTGTTTTTCTTTGTTAATAAAGATAAGGTATAAAATATGCATGGTTTGCAGAGTGTGTGGATGTTTTGAGATTGAAATCTTCTCAATGCACTGACTGAAAATTACAAAATAAACTATTAGAAACAGTTGAATCAGCATCGTAAAGAGCACGTGAGCAAGATATTGAGTGAAACTGCAGAAAGTTAGTCTCTGTTAAGTGTGAATGTTACGACTTACATACGTTCAACTGAAAGAGGAAGCTCAGATCAAAGAGCAAACGCAGCAGCTGACACACACACACACACTATATATATATATATATATGTATGTATATACAGCTTTACACACATAATATTCTGCACAACAAACCACCAATATATGAAACAAAGTTTATTCTTTATTTTACATATCTGTACATAAACATTTCTTCCCTCAAATAAAGTTTCTCAATACAATAGGATGAAAACGATATTAACACACTTATTCATTTAAAATGACTTGTGTCAGAAAATCAACATTCACAAAATGTTGAAGAGCAATTAGAGTGAACGTATTACCAAAAAGCTACGACTCCACTACAAGGCAGGCATGTTTCCTTTACACTCTTTTAGCACCTTCAAATAAACATTTCTCAGTTGAAAACTACCATTTGTGCAGAATAAAAACAGGTCGACTTGGAAATACTTTAAAATTACTGTCCAACTTAACATGGTCTGAAGAAGTTAGTTTTTCATCATTTATTTATACAATGTTGTTTCTTTTTTTTTCGCATGACTGACTTTCTACTAATTTTTTCACTATTATTTTATTTTTTCCCACAATTTTTGCATTTGACAGTTATAATTTAGTGGCGAATGTAGAAAGTTAAAAGAAACAATAGCAAAGCAAGGCCGATCACTGCACAGGAAGCTGGGGACAGAATCCATGACAACACACAATCAGTTTCCTCTTCTCCCAGGAAGCAGGAAGTGCTCCTCCATCCTTAGCGGCGCTGGGGTTAAATCACAGAAGCAAATGAAAGGGGGTGGCTTTCTTCTGTGCTGCGGCTTCCACTGGAACCAGTGGGTCGGACAGGAGGGTGGACGTGGGGAAACAGGGGAAGCAACGAGGAGCAAAATACGTGGGACAAGCTGGCGGGGTTCGGATCGAGACAGGGTAGAGGTGGAATGGCTGTGGGAGTAAAGTCTGGTTCAGAGGGAAGGGGAGGGTGTTTGAGGGGAACGGTGCAGTTGGGGGGGGGGTCTTCTTATTTGGATAGGGTCTTCTCAGCCAAATGTTTCTGCTGGCTTTCAGCATGCCTGTAGAAAAAATACACAGAGCAGAGAGTTACTTTGAGGATACATGAACTAATATTGTGCATTCAGTCAGTTTAGTTTATTCATAAAACAACTACTTGTACAATAATAGAAGGAGCCCTGGCACTAAGTAGACAGTATTATGGGATGGTGTAGGTTTAAGGGGGATACATGTGCATTACCCCCACCCCTGAACAAAAACACTACAAAAGCTCTGTAACATTACTCAGAGAAAGTCTTTTTTATTTCCAAAAAATAAAAGTCTTTCACACAAACCTTAATATGAACAACAGATTTGATCAAAGTTTTAATCTGACATGTTTTAAACTGTAGCGGAAAAGTGTCTGAAACACATTATGAACACCTCAGATGTGTTTCAGACACAGACGGAGACGGGAGATTAGACCTCCCAGTGTTGAGTGTCTTGATTCTGATTGGTCAGTGACAACCTTCCAACTGTAGAAGTCATTAGATTTTACATCAATATAGTTTGTCAAATTATTGTTTTCTTCAGTAAACAGTGATTTAGTGGGATAATAATGTATAACAAGCTGGTCTTCTTGTATATACCATACCATACCATACCGTACTGTACCGTACCATACTATACCTTAACATACCATACTGTACCATAACTTAACTAAAACGAAACTAAACCTTAAATCACTAAATGGGCTCAGGACAACACTCCAAAAAGAAAAAAAAAATCCTTTGTTACATTGGGAATGTGATGTTTTTATTTCTAACTCAGATGCTATTATTTCCAGTTGAACCCCAGTACATGTGCAGCTGTTCCAAGTATTTTCAGACACTAAGTTCCCTGTGTAAACTAATCCATAACAAATGCCATGTTTGTTCCTTGAACACTGACTAGAAGTTATAGTACACATGCATTAAAAAAACAAAAAATCAAAAAACCCAGACCTTTTTATTTAGAAAATGAAAGTATATATTCCTGAGTAAAGATTAGTATTTTCACTGGGAAGTAAAAAAAAAAAGTTGGGTCTGACAAACAAACGCAATGGGAAGTACAATAATACTCAAAATGAGTGTATATGTGATAAAAATGTGATGACATAAGTTTATGAGCAAAAATGAATAATTCTTTGTTCTTGTATTTTTTACCTGGTGAGGTCCTCTATGTCAACCAGCATGGCGTCCTGCTCCATGTGTAGTTCATCTCGAATCAGCAGCAACTGTACGAGCTCCTCATTCAGACCTGGAGACAAAAAGACATGAATTGAACATATAGAAATGAAGACAGACCACACAGTCATACGATGAATAAAAGGTCGTTTAATTCTTGGGTTCTGGCTTATTTTAACATGGTCTTAACTTATTTATCACTATTTATTTTCCTTTGTAGTATATCATATTTGTCATGCTTTTTACAGATTTTATATTGGCATTTTTAGTGATATCTGATGACTTTGATTTATTTTAGTCTGTTTTTTTAATCTATTTTTTCTAGTTTGTTTTAACCATGATCAGTAAAATGCTGGGAGCACCTGTCCATGTCTTTTGTCTGTGCTGTTTTTAATCTGTCCCCTGTATGTGTCCTGTGGTTTTAATGTTTTGTTTTTTTTTTGTTTGTTTGTGTATAACATTTGAATAAATCTACTTACGGGCATTAATAAAGTTACCTTGAACCTTGATTTGTCACGTTACTGATCCTCTAAAGATCCAGACAGCCACAACTGACCAAAATAAAGTGTCTTTTACTAATACGAACTGTAAATGAAATACATTTGGATATACATCAGTGGATGTGACAGTCCTGTTTTAGGGTTAGAATGGGTATTAGATGACATCATAAAGTCATCTAAAATAACAGACAATAGAACAGTGGTTGTCTGTTTTCACATCATGTGTCCAGCTTTTGTTCTTTATCTTTTCCAGAAAAATATGTTAAACTAACAAAATAGTTGGGAAAGTCTGTGTTGTAGGTTAAAACTTGCTCATGGGGACTTTTGAGGCTATTTGATGGTAGATCACAGATTAATGATGTGCAATACAGTGACAGTAAATGCTAAGGGGAAGCTTATAACTGGTGCATTTCTTTGAACTAATATATGTAAACTAAAAGTACTTTCACATTCACTAAGGAGGGTAGGGGTCAGTATGCATGTACACGTTTTTCCCCATTTGTGCTCTTGCTCATTTCTGTAATTGAAAGTCCAGGTCAGACACTGTATGTTTATAGTCTGAACTGTACAGAACTGCTAATTTGTGGTGAACTCACTCTCGATTTGGGAGTGCAGGTCATTGACTATAACCTGGAGCTGTCCCAGAGTCATGTCTCTCAAGTCGGTGGGCTTCAGGCTTCTTTTCATTAGACACTCACTGATGTGAGGCATGTGTGGAAGCTGCAGACAGACAAAAACAAACACAGGACATCAACAAAAATCCCATTAGACAAGGTACTTTCTTAATACAGGGTAGACTAACACACATATTTAGTGGCATAAACAGATTTGAAATTTGTTTTTCTTGTATTCCTCAAAATGCTAGCAAAGGTACATACCTACAAACTCTTCTTTAAGAAAAATGCATCTAGTTTAAAACTAGTGAAACTCATGCCAAATGTAAGTCACTAATAAAGAAAAATAAGTCATGAGTGCAGGCTTTTTGTAGTTTTCAATACATAATATTGGGTCAAAACTTGGAATTCTGGAATGTTTATCTCTTTACTTCTAGTTCTGCTAAAGATACTGTTTGACATTAGAACACACAAACATATTATATTATACATAAATGTGTACATACATGTACGTATAAACCCTTATATATAGAAACACTTCATCTGTCTTGAAAATATTAGTCAATCAACACACCTATCATTTGTTTTCCAAGTACAAGTTACACAAATATGCACGATTTTGCACATTTTATCTCTGCAGCAGATGTTTCCAAGTGTTAACATTTGTGTTTATTTTACATGATGTACAAATTACCAGACTGCAGGACTATAAACAGCCAGAAAGTAGTACAGCTATGATTAGTAGATAGAAACTAATCCAAATCAATGTCCACAAATTATTATCTAATGAACAAGTTTTATAGATTATAAAATGTGAATATTAGCTACATTTACAGTTGTTTTTCTATAATTTGAACATCTGTTTATTTCTGGCAAAACAGGAATTTCCCACCTTCCTCACAGGCTTCATTGACTTAACAACAATTAATTGTGGAAGGCAATCTTCACTGAAACAATAATAAACCCACACTTTGCAGTAGCTGTGCAACAGCATGACTGCTTTACGAGAGTATTGCTACCGTTTAAAGTATCCTGGTTAATTGATTTAATTTTCATTATGCATTTGCAAAATAATCCCTCTCAACAGAGGAACTTTTCACATCTCAATATATCTGGTGAAAGCAGTGGTTATGTAACCATGGACGGAGGCGGAGTGGCACAAACGGTGAAACATCACACATAATTCCCTTGAGAATGAAAATGAAATGCCTCAAAAGTCTGGAATTCGGAATTTTCTTTGGGCTATTGTCTCATCTTATTAACTATTATTTGACTAAATTTAGCTTCAAAAGCAGCGCCTCCATGTTCCTGTGTATATGGTGTTTTTTTGGTTTTCTGTGTACCCACTCTCACCAGTGGTTGCTCCACAGTATGAGCCAGAATGAGTGTCACCAGGACATGCAAATATAAACTCTTGCGTGTTTCTCAAGCACATGCAGCCGTATTCTTATTTACCAGACGCTCCTTCCTTCAACATTCCCAGCAAACCAGTCTACATTCTTTCTCTTTCACATCCTCCACCCATTTTCACTCTCCCTCCCTTTTTAACCTCCTGTTTTCGACAAACAGCAGGTGAGAAAATATGCGTCCTCGCTCTGCATGTGCCACACTTGCATACGAGACTGATGCGCTAGTTTGTCACCCATCTTTTACTTTCAATTTGGCACTGATGCAACTACATGGGGCTGCCATGCGTCAGTTTCAGTTTTGGGTTAGTACGCAACAGGGACTATAGAGACACATAGGGAGAAGTAATATGTCAGAGTCATGGCGAGTGGGCGTAGAGGAAAGTTTCAACTCAGAATTAGCTCTGACTCAACAGAAGAGTCTCCTGACTGCTGAGAGTGAGTTTCTATGGAAAAGTGACCATAAAACTAATGTACCATTTGAGTGTTCAATGCCAGCAAACCCACCACCAGCCCTGGCTCCATATCAGACTGAAGAACTGTACATCTCTCTGGATGGAGTCATGAGGCAGCACTGAGGTTTTACAGCAGAATATAACTCTAAATCCCACTTTCTCTCTTCTCTCAGTGACTTTCTGGCTGTCTTTCATTGATTCTGTTTGTTGAGTTTCCAGAAAACCCACAAGTACACACACAGACATTTGGATGCAAGCTTACTGTGTTGGCCAAATTCCTATCCTTTGCCCTTGACAAGCAGGAAGGACAATCCAGTTAAAATGAAAGTGAATTAAATTAAGTGGTAGCATTTTAAAAGCAAAGTTTTTTATGCTATGAAAGTATTTAACACCTTTAACTTCTGCATAGATCAGAGGTGGCATTGATATTGCAGGCAGATGTAGCCTTAATACATGTTAATATTCACTGTGTGTTCAGTCTGGATGTGACAGTGATGTCTTCTGACTGCTAAGCACTGCTACATCCTTAAACACCAAAGTCAATGCTTTCCGGAGTATGAATTATAGATGGACCAGGCCAAGCTGCCCTTCTCTTCTCTGAATAAGTAAAGTGGTTCTACCCCCCGAGTCTGGGTAGAAATATGGTGCGTGTAAGTTCAACAAGTGTGAGTGTGTGTCAGTGTGTGTGATCCCAAAGAGGCAGCGAGGCAGATAAAAATGGATGAAATAATGATGAGCGGGGTCGTCATCACTGGGTGCAGAGGAAGAGAAGAGGAGGCTTCCTGTAGCATCATCATGGCATACATGACCTGCTCATGAACAAGCCTGGGCCCACTAATGTTGACTAATTATAGGAGCAATTCAGAAAATAATGGAACATTTCGTACTGTAGCTAGTGGTTTTCCGGCTTACTCACCTTTACAATGAAAATATGACTAAATGTAACTTTTTCCATTACAGTGTTTCCATGGATAGATGAGTATACATGCATAGATCATACCTGTCTAATTCCAAACAGTACAGGTAGTCCTCAGGTTATGACGTACCCGACTTACATTATTTTGACTTTACGGTGCCAGAGTCTCGTCCGTTATTACTGTATGATGCCGAAATTTTGTCTGCCGTTACTGTACATACGTACTGTACACTGTACGTACAGTAAGTACAGTATCTTATTTTTTTTACTTTATTTATTAGTATGAAGTATAATACATGTATTTGGATAGTTATTTAGATATTTAGGGGTACTAAAGGGTTAATTCCGACTTATTACGGCGACAGCGTAGGAACAGAACTTGTTGACTACCTGTATTTTATTTTTAAAAGTTTTGTGTTTATGTTTAGACAAGATTCAACACTATTTCCATCATAAAATGCATGTTACATTTAACCATAAAGATCCAGTACTACTTTTATGGCAGTTCCCAAATGAATTTTTTTCTCTATTTAACCTTTCCTAAATAATTCATTGCTATTTATTGCAATATTATCCACTGTATTTTGCATTTTTTCAGTGTAAATCATGAATTTTCCAGTATTTAATTCACTGTATCCTGTAGATGTTGATTAAACTGTATCAATCGTATCATAATAGACTGGAACCACATCCATAAATGGACGTCCATCAGTCAGTCCGTCCATGGCAGTGGATCTCTCCTTTACTGTGATTCTCCCTGAGGTTTCTCTTTTCCCACTGGGTTTTTTTAGTTTTTCCTTGCAGAGAAGGAGGGTCTAAGGACAGGGGATGCCCAGGACAATAACTTCCTTCATCTACTGCACATTTGACCTTTGTTTTTATCGGACTGTTTAACCCTGTAAAGCCCTGTGAGGCAACCTTGATGTGATAAAGGGCTCTACAAATAAAACTGAATTGAAAATTGAATAGAATTAAAGCTCAGTTTAACTTCCTCTTGTGTTAGGGTCAGCACTGATCCATTTTAGGTTTTAAATGCATAAATGAAACACATAAAATTTGTTTGTTGCATCAAGGCAATAAAATCTTTTTCCACTAAATTATAGTTGAAGTTTTGACCTTTGTGTTGTTTGGGTCAGTGTCGACCTGGCTATAAAAATAAGATTATAAAACAATAATAAAAGCCAAAACTGAAATCATGTGAGCTTTTTGGGGATTCTTATTTTGTCTTGTTATCCAGTTTACCAGCAAAAAAACAAAACAAGCACTGTAGACGGACAAGTCCACACATGTGAGGTCAAGTCAGTACAGAGTTTTGGTGGCTTAGAGTACACATTGAGGGGTATACTGACAAAAAAAGGTCCAGAGGCCTGCAGAAAAAATATTAAAACCAATATTTTCCATGAATAAAGAAGTCTAACAAAGAAACCAAGAGAAAAAAAAAATTGAATGATAGATAATTGCTTTTAGTGTATTTTACAGCTGATTTAAGACATGGGTCAAAACCGCCTGGTTAACATAAGAGATGGCAACAGAAACCTAACACAAGAGGAAAGTTAAAGCTAAGGGTTATTATATAAGAAACAAACAAACAAACAAACAGAAGGAAAAGTGACTTTTTCAACAAAGATATCAATAACTGAACATAAACAAAGTGTCTCTATTCGCTGTCATTGATCCAACTCCATGGGTTTTACTGGTGAAATCAATGTTGTAGAAGATGACGGTGATTCCATGGTAACTATGGAACCTCTGAACACACAAATGCGTCATATCTGATGCCCATGAAAAGATGAAACTGCATTTCACGCCAATTACTGTGTTTGCATGTTTTAATAGGATTAGTGGTTTAACACTTATTAAATATCATAGATGCTTTTTGTCACCAGTGG
>JAPSES010000144.1:19800599-19819362 GCA_029822895.1 Maxillicosta whitleyi
GAACCTTCTTTTCTCTCCGTGTAAAATAATCAAATGGTATTATTTTTTGGTACTAACCAGATCTGCAACCGGAGACTTCTTACGATTCTGTTTCTCCACCTCCACCTGCATCTTTGCCATGGGCTTGGCCATAGCCAGGGCCAACTTTGCCTCCGCCTGCAGCTTCTTCTGTCGACTCAGAAAGTCCATGTCCTCCAGGGACTCGGAGTCGTCCTCTGTAGTGTCCCTGTCAGAGTAGGACGAACTCTGCTTGGACTGCGGGGACGCAGCGGTAGCAGGAAGAGAAGAAGAGGCAAATTTAGTGAGAAGGAATAAAATATGAAGTAGAAGGTGAACAGAATGAAGATGAGGGAGCAGTGGGTGTACAGTAATGAAGGTGAACGATGGGAAACAATGAAGAGAGGAGAGGCAACAGAGATAAGGCAGATCAGGCCAGAGGATTAAGTGTTTATGTGTTTTTTTTTTTTTTTTTTAAACGTTACTGAAGTCATATGTGAGGATGAACATGTAAAAAGATGATAATTCTCTCATTGTCCTTTTCTTTCTGTTAAACATGTCTCAGGCTGACAGGAGGTTAATGTGGGTAGTCATCCGTGGCCGTGGCGGGCTTTTTCCTATTCACCTCTCATTTACTGCCCATGAATTGGGTAACAGGCCAGAAAACGTGAACACAGACACTCATATAGCGACTAAATGGATAGTCTTCACTGATTTATAGTGAAATTCGAGTTTCACTGCTTTCAATCTTGTTCTCTTTCAATCTTAAACTGAATCAGGCCTTTCCACTGAGAGACCACCATAAATTGTAACGCCGGTATTTTAAAGTGATTTCAAGAAGTTTAATTTTTATTTTGTGCGCATGGTTGCATACCATGGGAGACAGAGGTGTGTCCAGACTGGTCTCTGTCTTGCTGTCATCGGCATCACTGTCCTTGTCGCTGCCGCTGTCATTGACAAAACAGATCTGCAGATTCATCCCACTCTGGAGCCTGAAGAGGAAAAGAAACAGACAGAGACACAAACAACTTAATATTAGCATAAATGGAGATAAGAGTCAAGTTAGTTCAGTGTTACTTCTTCCTGCTGTAATTGAGACAGACTGGAGCCAAAACCAACAGATGTCAAGAGCACCGCTGTTAATAGAAATAACCTGTGAAGAGTTCACGTCTTAGTTTGTCTCATTCAGACCTGTCTGTATGCACATGCAGCTGTCAGTATGATACCATCTGTTAAAAAAGAACAGTTAAAAGAGGAAAGAAAATCGAAACAGACACCGGCTGCCTTCATCACCGGTGCACAGTGGTTAGAATTAAGGAGGGCTTGTGTTTTTAATCATCTCCCCTCTTGTCTTCAATAAGGATCGATCCAAGGTGCCTCTGGTAGGTCTGATCCAATCTGCCTAGGACCAGCGGGAGTGTTTTTTGCCACTGAGAATCAGAATAACACTAGGTGTAGATCCAACCCACTGTGGATCAATAATCTGCTTATTCAATGCAGTAATTACAAACAGAGTTGATTGATTACACAGCATAGATCCAATGAGTCACGATTAAAATAGGACCAGAGAGGTCGATTCTTTCTTTTTCCTTTTTTTTTTATAGCCGATAGCCAACATGAAATAGAGAGTTACTCTACGATCCTCAAACTTATTCTTCACTGGGAGCTGTTGAAGTGTGAAGGACGATGTCTGTATTTTGTTTACAATTAACATTTACTACTATAATTGTGATATTCTGTATCTAACCAGGAGCAATTCTGATCTCCATTTAAAAAAAAATTCAAAGGAGAAATATTCACGAGCATAATTTTAATATTGTTACAACACCAAGTATATAAAATATAAGCAAACAGCTTCTATACCAAAAAATATGTGGTTAATGTGCAATAAGACAGTAACCTGCTGCAATCAGACTGCAACATCTTTGTCTGATGATTAATGGACTGATGGTTCCTTGTTTATTAACTTTTTCTTTGGTTTTCCTTGAATTTCTTGTGATAAAAATGAGCTTCCTCCAGGGCTCAGTGAAGTTATTCTGTATCTGTATAAACGTTCTGAAATGATTATAAATTGACCATAAATATTTGACTTAAATACTTCCACATTATCCAGCTTTGACACTTTCAGCTGCTTTTCTAAATTATTCCATAAAAAAACGGGGAATCATAATATTATTATGCAGACATAATATTTCCATGTTGGTATTGAGATATTTATGCCAATTAAATAAATTATTATTATTATTATAAATAAATATGAATCAACCAGCCTTTCAAATGTATTGTTGGTCAAGGTTCAACACAGTTGTCATAATCCTGAAAGCAACTGTTTTACGCTTTTACACGCTACTATCATCTGACTTTTATTTAGCTTCAAAATAAGTCATCAATATGCCGTGACAATATTAAGAAAGCCACGTGATTGGAGTCACAGGAATTGGAGTGTTTACAGAACAGTTAGTTCCAGTAACGTACAGTGTAGGAGGCAGTGGCAGTGTTCGTATGTGCAACAGTGTGTGTGCAAGTGTAGGTGTCTTTTAGGAAGTGAGAACCACAAGGGCTGATTATGTCTGGTTCATTACGCTGCACAAATCCTCTCTCTGCTTCCTGTCATTTCTTCTTAGCTACTGTCTGCCCTTTGTTTTCAGGAGCATTACAGTAAATCTGAACTCTCAAATTTAAACCTCATGTTTTATTTTAGTCCTCTGTGTTTTCACTTCAAAATAATGCCCTTGTTGTGTGGGTATGGCCTTCTAGTTATGAGACTGCAAGTGATGTTTAAAAAAAAACAAAAAAAAACCCTTGTGTTTTTCAGTAACTCACATGTGGTTTTTTGAGTAAGAAAAAAGTGATGTGATGGTGGTTAGAAAAAGTCTTACCGTGAGGACAGACTGGGTTTGCCACTCTTGCTGCAGCTGGTATAGATACCTGGCCCATCGTCAAAGAAACTGCCCAGGGCCAACTTCTGCCTGATAGACTCTCTCTCATTCTTTTGGGCCTGAAAGAAAAAAAAAATCACATGATTAGGTTAGTTTTTCTCACTGTGTTTTAGATGTTTGATGAAGTATTGTAACACAGGGGTCTGAATGCATTTTTTTTTTTTTTTTTAGCTAGATACATAGTTATTGTCACAGCAGGTTGAACCCACATAGTTAAATATACCTGCCCCACATGCTTCATTACCCTGACATCTCTTCCCTCAACACGACTAGCTGTGTGCACAAATAGCAGGGCACTCAGTCCAAATCACGTGTGCATGTGTATAAATAGCAGCAGCAGCCTCCTTTTAAATTGCAGTAAGAGGTTCATCTTAACAAGCTCTGATTAAAAAAAAAAAAAAAAAATGTGGAGTCAGCTGAAGCAGTGAAAAGTGGTGTAAAATATCTAAGTGGGGGATCATTATGTGTTGTCATGGCTGATACTGGCCAGCAGGTGGTGGTGTTGTCACACAGATCAACCACACACTGGCGCCTCATACACACGAAGTCTGGCCTTCTCATCTCACCCAGCTACATACCACATAGTAAAGTATAACCTGTTTCATATGGGCTTAATTCTGCAGAAATCCTTCATTCAGAAACTAAGGAGTCGCTTTCACTTGACGTCTTTCCCTGACTCTGTCACTCACTGTCGCCTCAGCCTTGGCAGTACCCCCCCGCACATGTCAGAACATACTAACAACCAAAGGATGTTTCGTCTTTGCCAGTAGCAGGTAAACACCTCCAACTGAGGCGAAGACAACTCACACAGACTGTTTCTAAGCAAATGGGAAGAGTTATGTTAAAGAATGTTGTACTCATGCTGCTGCTGCCCACAAATATAGACGTATTTTAGATATGAAGGCTGAATTCTGTAAATGATTTTCATATGCAGTCACTCTTTTTTTTTTCCATCAACATTTAATACGCTACACTGTGACTCTTCAGACAAAAGGATGAATACATAGTAATATATTTTACCATGAAGAAAGCAGTGATTTTCTACACTGCGAATTATTCAGTCCATACCAAGATAAAAAAAAAGAAAAAAAAAGACACCTTAGAAGTGTTAGCTGCTTGTTTTAAGTGTTGATTTAAGTGTTCATACATCTGTTCATACATGCTTATTTCTTAATTCAAGAAATCTTGCTGCATGGACAGACATTTTTACTTGTTTTGAGTAAGTTTTTCCCCCTCAGATTTAGTGTTTTCATCTTGTTTTTAGACACCCCTTTTTTGCACTTTACTTATAACTTATCTTGTAATTCTCGAACTGTTGAGATAAACAAGTTAAAACCCATCAAAGGTCCTGAAACTATGTCCCACACCCACTGATTAAAGAGATAAAGTGTCTTTGTGGATGCGTTTCACTCATTTACTGTTTTCTTCTCTCATCTCATTTTCTGATCACACTACCTCTCCCTTCAGTACCACTGTTCTTCCACCACCACCACATTGCTCATCACACCTTCACCTCGCTCCCACTCTTTTTCTCAACTCCTTCACAGAGTCCTTTTCGCTCCCTGTCTGTCTCTCCTGACAATTGTGTGCAGGCGTTGGTGAGAATGCCTCTACCAAGGACAAATTAACATAATCCCACTCCACACAAGAGCCCGCAAGACGCTCTTGGCACTGATGGCACACACTACATGTAGAAGAGTGGACTGGTACTGCTCCTTTGTGGGTGTGTGTGTGTGCTTGAAAGATAGCCTGGGGAGCCAAGACGAACACACTTGAGAACCTCAATTCAATTCTCCAAAGAGGAAATGGCAGCCTGTGAGGTACAGTGCGGGTCAATCACGTTTGTGCAGATGAACACAGTTTATACAAACTAAACAACAGTAGAGCTGACACACTGTCCGTCAAGATAGTCCCAGAACAGCAACTTCAGCCAAGAGGAGCCGCAGGTTCTCCAGGCATTGTTAACTGTTTCTATTGACTCATGTGGTGTGGATTGTCCTGAGGTTTTGCATTAGAGCACTGACAAATCAAAAGTAAGTACTGCCATAAAGTTTACAGCTTAGCTTCAATATTCTTGCCAGACCACACACAGTGGTTTGATAAAAATTAAGTGTTTTGAAAGAAAAAAAAACTATATAGATAGTTTATTGGTGTCACATCTAATCCAATCAAAAATCCCAAACTCCAATAAACCATCATAAAAGACAGGATAAGACATTTCTTTGTTGTGTTTTGCGTTTTATGTCCAGTGATGAGAGGGAAAAGTTGTTTAAATATATGAGGCAGAACAAAGAGCATATGCTGCTGCAGTGCTTTAAAAAGCTCATTAAGTCCTCAAGGACAACATAACGTGCAATATCTTTGGATAATATTTCAGATTTATGTACATGTGCACACACCAGAACATACACTTTCATACCATAAACCTCCTCCGTTCTACTGACTCATTAATGCTTGTTGTATCCTATTGCACAACAACAGACAAAGCCAATGAAGTCAGCACTAACGTTACACTCAGTATCCGACACCTGCACCACAACACAACTTCCTGTCTTTGTATAAACATCATCTGTTACACAGTGTTTCTTTGTGTGGTCAAAACAGACGTCGTGGAAGTCCCATAAAACATTTAAGAAGGTGTGGAATACGACACTGAGGGAGATGAGGTGCAAATGGGAAGTGAGTGCATGTTTTTTTTTTTTTCATCATTTCAATGTCTTTTTAAATGAAAAATAGACCGAGATCAGTGCACAAAGTAAAATCATACTATGGTCATACTATGGTCAACAATCCTTCACTTCACTCATGCAATTTTGTGACACACTATTTTGTAAACAGAGATAAAATAACTGCAGTAATTGACAGAATTTTAGTCCCATGCCTCATTTGTTGTTATTTGTGACTACATAGATACATTTGATTGATGCCTTCTAGGTATGACTTCACAATATTAGAATATAAAGATTCCGATTCATTGGCCTCAGAGTCTGGTTTTTATCAGCTCCACATGTTAAGTGTCATGAGATAACTTCTGTTATGATTCGGTGCTACATAAAATTAATAAAATTTGATTTGATTTGAATATCAGGTAAATGTACAGAAAATGCATGTACACCACTGATGGTAAACACAATATTGTCAACTTCTTTGACTGGCTCACACACCCTAAACATTATGACTAAATCGTAAACGTATCAATCTATGCTATATGTGTTCGTGGGTAATTTTCATCTTGTGCTGTGGTGGTGGTGGTGGGGGGGGGGGGACTCTAGTTATATAAGAATGTCTTGAGATTTTAGTGTTTTTTTTTTTTGTTTTTTTTTCACATGATCGTAATGTTGTAAAATTGCTGGATCTATTACATTTACAAAGACAGAAGCATACGCACCAAGACAGAGGGAGTGATTGACAGTTGTAACCGCCTCCTTCATTTTCTGGCCTTGAGCATCAGAGCCATCACTGCCCAAATTAGATTGGGAGGAACACAATTGGCCTAATTTGTGTTTTTCCTCAAATTCACTAAGCAATTTCCTCCGCTGAAAACCCCTCATTGACAAAGACATTTTCTCCTCCACGCTGCTCTACAGCCGTTCATTTACAGACGTGGAGAGTGAATTGACCCTGGAAATGGACGGCAGGGTGCTTGTTTTGAGTCCTCAAATCTTCCCTGAAAATCTATATTAGGGAAGGGAGATGAATTTAATTATCTGTGTTAACAAAAAACACACTCCATCTCCCTCCTCCAAATTGCTGGCTTTTGTGTAGAGAAATTGTTTGGTGGTTAAGATCTGAGACGAGAATAAATGTGGATGTGTGTGTGTGTGTGTGAGCATTTATCGCTGCATGCCCACGCTTTTCATCTTCTACTTCCTTCTGATTACAAATCATACTTTTTTTTACCCCATAAATTACAAAAATATGCTTAAGGTAGAAACCCTTTAAAAGCATCCTTTATTTATCAGTACTTACTTCTCCCCTTCTTCCATTTCCCTTCATTCCTCAATAAGTGCTCTCCCTTATTCTGCACAATGGAGGCTTTTCACAGACTGAGATTTTGCTTGGTGGTTGGAGACAAGAACCCACTGTTCACACACACACATGAACACACACATACCACGTCTCGTGAGCTCAGGCCATGTGTCTGCTTGAGCAAAGTATCAAGAAAAGGCGTGACATTGCAGTGAACCTGCAAAACACTGGTACGGCTATGGAAAAAAAAACGCACTTTGTTGGGTTTTTGTGATAATTATACTATATACATGTGAGTTTCTGTGTTTGGACTATCTGTGTGTGTGGTGGTGAGAATCCACAGAGGGTCATCTCCTCTCTGATTTGTTTTCCAGGCCTGACACTGAGCTGCAGCTGAGCTCACAGCTCTGCAAACACATCCAAGGTCGCTGTGTCTTGTTATGTGTTTTGTCTCTGCATGCGGGGTTTCATAATTCACACAAATGTCCTTACTGGTATAGATTTGACCCACTCTTTTATGAATTTCTGGAAATACTTTGTGTTTGTTTATAAGCATGACAACAACACATGCTAAAACTTTACATCCTGTGTGTGAAGCCAAAAAAGTGCGCTGTGTTTGTAACCCCTCTGCTCTTCATGTGCTATCTGAAACCTGTCTGTCTAGGCAGTGCTGCATTCCTTCCCAGATAAGGGGGCTGACTTTTGACCCCTTATACAGTTCAGCCTCAGGTCAGTGTAAAGCTGCTCCTGTCACTCAGGTTGAAAGAGAAGAGCTCAGCAAGTGGAGGAGGCAGCACCTGTGTGCGTGGTACTAAAAGAAATTGGGGGGAGGGTGATAGTAAGATAAAAGGGGAAAAAAAAGAAACGAGCGAAGAGCGGAGAAATGGGGAGCATGAAGTGGGTTTAGACAGGACAAAAGGATTCCATGTGACATTTGAGCTTTTTCTCTCTGTAGGAAGACCAGACTATGGATTTGTAGAGAAAAAATAAGTGGAGAATCTGTTTTCCCCCTAAAAAAAGACACCAGTTTGTGGTTTAAATGTTCTGTTACTCATGCCATTATGTCTCAGCACTGACGCTAATACGTGTGCATTAAAAACATTACATCAGTCACGGTCACTGAATTGCAATGCATGGCTGCACTAAGCACACGTAAAGCGAACACTGCAAAGTATATAGCCGTGTTAAGGTGGCTGTAGTTAAGTAGTTAAAGCTACTGACTGGTAACTTCTCTGCTCATTTTTCCTGTCTCTTCTTACGTTTCTGCAAAAAACTAAAAAATTTGAACTGGTATTTACTAATATATTTACATGTTTTATGTCTGCATGGTGCTTTTATGTAGTTTACTTAAAAGTGGAGCAAAAATCGAAATCTTACAAAGTGTATTTTTCTCATTTCTAGTCAATATATGTCATCACACTTAAAATAAGACACAATAGAAATAAAATAGACAATAGATCTTGAAAATCTTATTACAAGAAACCAAGATAATTTTCACTTGGTCCGTTGCCAGACTTTTTTTTTGCTTTAACTAAGCAATAAATAAATAAATTAAAAAAAAAATCTGTCAATGGAACAAGTGAAAAATAAGACTTTCAAGATCCATTGTCTAAGTTCTTATATATATATCACTGAAAATTGTTCTTGAAATGAGAAAAATACACTTGCTAAGATTTAGATTTTTACAGTGCATGGGCCAAATTTAGGTAAAAACAGCTAAATGAGACAACGAATTATTTAAAATCACTGACGATGAAAATGATCAGTATAGAAGTAGACATCAGACCAATCTAAGCAGTAGCAATTTCAATACATTTCGAGCCATCAGCCACTAATAGATGAAGGTTCTGATGCTGACAGCGTGTAAAACATCCTGTCAGTGCTGATTAATCCATTAATCTCTAAGACACAGAAACACAGACAGTTCTTTACCTCTTTGTAGTTATCATTGATGTAGAGGTCTGATGCTCGCCTTATGACATCCTCTACTTCACCAACTCCATCCATGTTATCCAGCGCCTCCCCCATCACTCCCTCCCTCCCTCCCTGTCTCTTCCTGTCTCTCCTCTTGTCCTCAGTTCAGATTGACTCCTGAGGTTGGGTCCACTCAGTTCTCATCATATTCCTCACCAACCCCCCCCCCCCCACTATACTACAGTCTGACACAAAAACTCCTCTGCTGGTAGCTTCACCCGGCCTTTGTCTCACATGTTGTGACAGTGTTTCTCTTTCACTTCCCTGCACTCTCAGACTCGTCCTGTCCTGTAGGTTTCCCCTGTCGTTCTGCCTCTTCCACCGGGCTGTGAAAGCACAATGGTCAGAGGTAAGGCCCCTTTAGACCCTCCCTACCTTCCACCCTCTGGTCAGGGCGGCCTCTCACAGCCACAGAGAGCAAAAAGGAGCAAGAAGAAGAGAGAGACTCACAGTAATTTTTTTTTTTTTTTCATTTTCACGCCCTGACGTGAGGGTAGCAGCTGCTCACAGCCAGTTTGGAAAGAAACACCTCAGCTATGGCATGACTGGTGTTTGCATGTGTGTTTATAGTAGTTTGTTGTCGTGTGCAGTCATGTGTGTGTTTACTCCTGGTGTGTCTGGAACTGCCTGGTATTATCTTTCATTTATTTATTTCACCCTCTGTCACACTCAGGACGTGTTTCTGAATCCTGCCCTTTAAGCTTCTCAGTCCTTTTATGGCTTACAATTCATCATGTGTTTGAGTAGATCAGCCTACATGTTTGAAGTGAAATAAGTGTGAAAATATGTAGCTGAGAAGGGAGTATGCTCCTTTCCTGCTACGGTAAAAATAGTGCCCCATCTGGACTCCAAAGCCAGAAGCCCCGGCCAGCCTAAATAAACCTTGACAGAGCACAATGGACCATTACTCTGGCACACAAACGCACACATACACACAACCAGTCACTCACCAAGACCCACAAATACAGCGAGTGCTTGTGCCTTGTGTCAGTGACTTACATTTTCAATCTGAGCTCTCCACGGTGTATAATTATCTCATCTTTGCGAGACGTTATCGACCCGTGACTCATATATTTGTCATAGTTGCCCAGACGGAAAATTATATCCACATATGGCTGCGGAATCACATCGCAGAGAAACATGACTTGACACACCATCATCAACTGGTTACTTACAATTACTCCCTTATAACGAAATTATTAGCTGTTCATACTGACATAAACTCATGAGAAAAATAATAGGGCACAGTGATGAACTGTTTTCATTTAGAGAACATTATTATCCTTTAATAATCCTGGACAGTGAAAATTTAACATTTTACAGCGCCATATTCTATTTATGCATTTGTATGTGAATTGATTTTAACAATGCAAAAAAATATATACTAATATATATTAGTTAATATATATTAGTGTTTATTTGAATTTAACTTAATTTAATAAGAAAAAAACAACAACTGCATGGACCTTTGGCATTATGGATTACTAAACTGAAATTACAATGTTGAATAATATACATATTTCTTCATGTGATTAAAACATGGTTAACTAGTATTAAAACAAGAATTACAATGATGTAAGTTCCAAAAGGATCAGTCCCACTGCCAAGTTCAATATATTGTATTATTGTAAAAAAAATGAGTTCTGAAGATTGTAAAATTACATAGTTTTCAGTCTGAATAGCAGGATCTTTGCCAACCCCCCACCTGCAGACTGATTCAGAGGATGAATCAGACTAAATAGTCAGAGATCTGTGAAGAATAATAGAATAGGGATATCAGATCAGGAGTAAAATAGGCAGCCAAGGACAAAGGGGTACGAGGGAGATGAGAGGAGAAAGATGAGAAGGGAGCTCGCCAAGTGATACTGATGAACATGAGTCACATTCATCTGTTCGTCCACTGAAAGACGGAGAAAGAGCGAAGATGAGATAACTGGGGAATAACTTCAGAGCTTATCTTTATCTATATGCTCACACACACATACATGACCAAGGGTTAAATGAAAAAAGAGGAAGTGAGTTTGGGTCAGTGTTGATCCCTTAGGATTATGGGTAGACTACAGCGAATTGTCTGGCTGTTTCCTGAATACACCCACCATAGACTGCTGCTAGGGGACAATACAGAACACACACACACACACACACACACACACACACACACAAACACATGTATGCATGTGATGGTGTTAGCTGTGAGTGGGAGCAGCCTGTTCGGGATGACTGGGTGGGGCCGAGTCAGCCCCGCTGTTTCTCTGCTTCATTAGCGAGGCTGACTTCATAGTGAAGGTGAAGTCACCGCTGAATCGAATGGGATTAGATGTTGAGAGGTTACCTGGGCCTACCTGTGCATGACGACACACACAACACACTACATGTACACACAGTCAGGAATGTGCGCCTCTGAAACGTCAATCACAGTTTAAGACTAGAGGCCTGTTTTCAAGGGTACCTTCAGCTGAATATTTGAAGGTAGCTTAGGTTAAAATCCTGAGAAAGACAGAGAGAAAGCGAAAGAGACAGAAAGGCTTATTGTTCCAAGTGAACAGAGGGTGACTGTGGGAGAGGGTTCCTGGCACCTCCTGTAAGCCTGGGATCCAAGGCCAATGGCGCTCTCTGTGTGTGTGTGTGTGTGTGCATATGTTCGATTCACCGATGCACTTTCTGTTTTCAACGGTGTGTGCTTGTTTGGAATTGTTCATGTCGTGTTACAGGCGTCGCTGCACACATTTGATGCACAGCCTTGGATGACATTAGAACAGCAAAGCACATTTTACTGACACTTATGAAAGGAACGCTAAAGACTCTGATCTTATTTTGGAAAGTGGAGGAAAAGAACGGGGGCTGCTACCATAGCAACATGGCGAGAATCTCTCCATGGCGATGTTCTGTGTTCCAAACAAATTGGGCTGCAAAAAGGAGCACGGGGCGGCCCATCGGGAAGTTCTCAAACTCGCAGCCACAGGGACAGGGGCCAGTTTTAAGGAAAATGAAGATTTGATAATTACTTTTATTGAAGTAATTTGACTCTTTCATGCATAGCAGTCACTACAGTGGACAGTTCTTATATAGCCGTTCTCATTTTGTTGTTTTAGTTCAATATCAGCCAACGCAGTGGACACTTATGCATCATCAAATACACTGACATTCATACTATTACTGTAACTTCTTCATAAACCTGATGTTTGAATGTAAATCAATTGCTTGTTATTGTTATTGGACTGTATTGGACTGGATTTGACTCCATGCAACTCCATGAAAAATAGGTTTATTATAATAATATAGGTTTTTCATGTCTAAAGAGGAATAAAAAAAAAAAAAAAAAATCTTGATTGAGGTTCTTATAATTTATGCATGAAAGGGTTAATGCGTATAGTTTCACCCTCCTGCGTTTGATTGCTGAATGTTAAGTCTGTAAATGTGCTTTCTTGTCTCGGCTTATAGGTCAGTGTTGTCATTTTAACATAGTGTGTAAGTCGTATCTGTGCTGATTTTCATTAATAATTCATCAGGCCACACCTAATATACTGTTACACCGTACTGCCACTGACGCTCCTTCAGCAGCGCTCCCTTGTAGGCACATTTGCATAACATAAATACAGTACATCCTCGCCCACTCACACATAGTGCGTTTATGTGACAGTATTCAACATTCAATCTGAGTTCCCGAGGCATTGGCAAGCTGACAGTATTCCTACAGCCAGAGATGACACACTGCGGCCAAGCTGATAAATCTCCCCATCACCGTTCACCCTGCCGGTGCTGCTGCTGCTGCTGCTGACAGCAAAACAGCTCCACCAGATTTATAGATTTACATGAGAATCTGAAAACAGGATGACATATTGAGACCTCAGCTTCTACTAACCACCGAAGAAGAGTGTGGTTTTAGCTCAGTAAAGTACTTAATGAAATGAAGTGCAGCGACGAGATGAAATAGACGTCAGCAGCAAATGATTAGTTATTCTTTTTTCAGTCTTTTTAGCCTCACAGTTAATTTATAAAAGGGGTTCTTGATCTATTTAAGCTCCTGACAGGGTCTTAACAGATATACGGTTATGGAAGTCTATGGATCACTTTACTCGTTTTCTCAGGGTCAGCCTCTGATTTAATTGGCTAATGGTTTCTGACATTAAGTGGAAGCTCGCCTCAAAATGTTAAAGGGTCAACAAACAGGCGAGCAGAGGCTTTTGGTGTCTTTTCGCTTTCTCCTCTGCTTTTTCTTCTCTTACTCTTAAATCACTGACGGCTAAAGACCACACCTTAATTAAGACAGAAAGCAGAGATCGCCACAAGACACAGACTGTCCCCGGGGACGACAGAGACAACACCCACGCATTGTTACTTTTCCACATTATCTATTTATCCGTTGTCTGTTTTATTGTCTCATTAACTGCCATGCCTTCCTTCTCCTCCATCACCCCCATCCCTGTCAACCTTTGCTTCTTTCCATCCCTCGGTGTGTGTGAGTTTTCGATGTGTGTGAGGGCGCTGTCTGCCTGCCGGTTGCCAGGTTACCGGCCTAATTGAGGGGCCTCTAGGGAGTCGCTGATATCACAGCCTGAACTCTCATTTCTGCTTACCGCTCCCATTATTCCACTCATTTCATGCACTTCAAACATTTTCCTTCTAATATATCAACTCCCTTGACTTTGGTTTATGGTGGATAAACTTTATGTAACATCTGGTTGGATTTTATTCCCTGTAAAAAGACCGATTTCAGTATTTTTCTCTTGCTGTTTCATGCTATCTGTTTCTTGCCTTTTCTTGTGGTGTCGATAATTTTCCTTTTACTGTTTTATCTCTGCCTTTCATCCACCATCTCCGTGCTCTTCAGCATCAGTTTTCTCGTTGATATCTGCTTCTCAGCTTATTTTTGCTGCAACATCTACTGTTTATCTATCAAGAAACATGGGAGGAAAATCCTTATCCTGTTACACAACTGCTCCCTCGCACACAAGCACAAATCCACCCCATGACATACCCATGAAAATAAGACCAACATGCACCAAGATTTACACAAATATTTTGTGTTAAGCTACATGAGATTTGTTTTTAGTTGTTTTTCCCCAAATGTCCAAAATAGGGTCTTAAAGGGCAGCTAATAACATCTAAATTCTAGATGGATAAGATGATGGACATGGGATTTAGCTTTAATACATATAACATGAGAAAACTGCTTACAACTGTTAACATTTACAAAAACAGCAATACATAGATTAATACTATGAAGTGTTCTATTAAAACCCAAAAGACAACTTCATGGTCAATTGATAGTATTTTGACTTCTGTGGCTCATGATATATAGTGATAAAACATCTAAAAATACCCATAAGGCCCATCTATCTCTCAAGGCCGCCATGCTTTCTTCTCATCATTTCCTCTGCAGTTTTTTTGTGCATCACTTCTCACTCCTCACTTGCATCTTGCCATCAAAGAAACTCTATCTTTTCCCCTCAGTGTCTCACCCAGCATATGCAGCTCATCTTTTCTACCTTTCATCTTCCTCTCTACTTGTTCCCCCTCTCCATCTCTACTGCACTGCAGACTTTCTTCCACAGCAGAGCTGGTTATAGACAAGTGGGTGTACAGCTGTGTTGCACTGCTTTCCTTTAATCATAACTGCTTCATTCCTCCCAAGTCCATGTTAGATAAAGTGGAACAGCATCTCTTATCAGTCAAACACTCATCCACATACAAGCAAACTCATCCATGTAGCCATTCACATTATTTGTTATTATGCTTGTATCATACATGTACATAAAATGGCTTATTCTGTCTTTCAGAACCATAAAGGTGCAGTTACATACAAGTTAAATATCCGTCCCTCCTTGACATGGACTGGATCAGGACGAGGTGGAAGGGAGGTAGGACATTATTCCCTTGAGTGAAGTGCTCTCTTAGCAACCAGCCAGACATCAGATACACAACAATTTCATGCACACAAGAGACAGAGTAATCCTCTGCTAAGGTTATGCATTGACACACAAGTCCTACATAATGCAACAATACCCTAATTTCAATTTGAGATCTAAAGATTTATAATAAACTGATATAATGCACAAAAAAACCACAACATCCACTCAAACAGCCAAGTAACGAATGACAAAATTCTTATGTACCCAGTATTATGTAGCATTAAAAACTACCTGGTAGGAACAGTTTTCCTGGTGGACCATCCTTCACAGCATCCTAGAGCGGAGCTGGCTGAGCTGTGGGAACAGGAGCCGGACTGGGATAAGATTCCCAGCCCTGCGGTGGTATTCCAGCGGAGAGCAGAGGCGTGATCCCACCCGGTCCTCGATCCAACTAAATATCAATCACTACTTCTCTCTCTTGCCTCTGCTCACCAGCCAGTTCGATCTTCACAGCGCTTTCTACCTCTTTTTTCCCCCTGTGCTTGTTTTTGGTCTCTCTGTTTGTCAAGAGAAAAGGGCAGGGTCTGATTACTGCTTCCCCAATGCTGAAAGAGGGAGGGGAGTGAGAGACTGGAGGAGGGGTGTGAGAGCAGGAGAGAGAGAGAGAGAGAGAGGGAAAGGGAGGGGAGCAGTGAAAAGCAGATACACTCTCTCTCTGTCTGGTTTGGGCTGAAAAGGGGGAGGAGCTGGTGGGCTGAATGTATGCAGAGCCGGCCAGTGGGGAGAGGGGATGGTCCAAAAGGGAGGGTGACAGTGGGGGTGGGGGTCCGGGTCGGGATGTCACGCTGCCACTTTTGTATGGAGTCATGCAGTAGAAAGTGAGTGAAAACGAGAGGGCAGCGGAGTGACTTTCATTCTTTTACCTTCATTTTAATCCCATTTGTGTTCAACAATGTCATGCACTACCTCGACCACAGGACTTTTACAAACATGTGCCAGTATCTACTTTAATCAGATACCAAAATAATAGCATAAAATACCTGGTCAAGACTCATAATGTTGTTATGTATTTAGAAAGTCTCTAATTTAAGCTGCAATATACCACTTTTATATAATGTGAATTAGGTCAATCTAATCTCCCTATTGTACATCCTTATTTTATTCAATTTATTGTTAATTTTAATTCCTGGTACAACTACAGCGTACATTTGTTTGAACAAATATAGTAACAACAACAAAAATAACTCATAATAGTTTAATTTCAGATCTCATATCTATCCATTTTCCATGTTTTCTTGTTCTTCCAATAATATTTATGTCATTATACTGACAAAAACAGTGCTTTAAGACATTCTGTCTTTTCTTTTCTGTTTATTTTAGTCATGTGATACACACAGGAGTCAGAACTTGATTGCATAACCACTGTTTTTTATGACTTTTAATCGTCTAATAGTTTTTTTCCCCATGACTGTATTACTAATGTGTTAATGAGTACAGTAAATCATCATAAAAGCCTACACAGAAAATGGATATTGCGTTGATGGCGCCTTCCGTTCTCTCCGGTCTCTTTGTTGGATTATAATCTCATAGCGGCAGATGGCGGGGCTATAATCCACAGGCAGGCCAACCTCCTCAAATAATCTCTCTTCTCCACCCATTCCTTTATCCTGACTTTGGCCCATTAACTGTTATTAATCCATCCCTTTGTTCTTTGGTTTGCCCATTCTTTTACAGATCATTTTTTGTCTGTGTTTGCCATTATTTTGATAAATGATCTTGCACATTTACAGCCTTTCTATTGTGATGCTACTTTAAATGCTTTACAATATGTCACACAGACCCATTCACGCACACACACATTCCCAACATCAATCACTAGGAACAACTTGTGTTTTGCTCAAGGACACTTTGACATGTGGGCAGGGATCAAGGATCAAACCACCATCCTTTCCAGTTTGTTGACAACCTGCTCTACTTACTGAACTGCAGCCTTGTTGTTATTGATCTCAAAGAGGTAACATTTTATGCTTTATCTCAATATCTTCCCTCATATTATTTAGAATTGGACCTTAGTTTTCATCTGCGAATAAAATGACTGTTTTGTGAGTTATGTGTTGGGCCATAAATACTGCCTTAAGTAGCAATATTAGTGATTTCATTTTTTCTTATTATATTTATTTGAGGTTATGTGGTTCTGGAGTCCTGGAGTCCAGCCTACCCAGTGTTTACCTGTGTTTACTATGTTGCATAATGTATTTCTAAAGTTTTGACCTGAATTTGTGAAGTGCCTTAAGAAAATGATGCAGTCATCTATGCCTTTTACATAAAACTAAACTAAAATTAAATTAATCAAAGTTTATCATTGTTTTTTCTTTCATTCCATCCATAATTCAGTTGTGGTCAAACTGTTACATTTGAAAGTTTTTTTTAAAGGGGTCATATTTCACTTTTATTATTCTTTGCTTCATTTATTTGTGTATTAGAATAAATTAGAATTTTAACCCCCCGTGTGCTGAAAAGCTATCTTTATATTAATTCTGGCAAATTCAGTTGGTTTCTACAGCCATTTCAATTCCGTCTTAATTTGTTATGTCTATAACTAGTTACGTCATATTTGCACATATAAGGTCAAGACTTCCAATGAACATTTCTCAGAGTACGACATAATAGTTTATCAGCAGCAGCGATTGTAGTAAAAATTGAAAATATGTCCAAACTTTGAGCTGATTACCTAAAATGTTCAGCTGTTCATTGAATGGGACAGAGTGGCACAGACAATAACCTGGAAGGGGTGAGGCATGAAGTGGCTTGTGCAATTAAAGGGCCAGCGCTCAAAACAACCTTTCTCATGTCATTATTTAAAATTAGAGTTGAATTAATGAAGAATTCAGATCCATACAGAGCATTTACAGTTTGTGTAAATCACAAGGAAATGTTTTACAATGCATAATTCCATTAAAAAAGCAAAACAATGCTCCAGTAAAGCCAAATGAAATGCAAAACGAGAGGCTTCAAGATCTAACAGATGAAAAAATATGTGCAAAC
This sequence comes from Maxillicosta whitleyi, assembly GCA_029822895.1. Taxonomy (NCBI): domain Eukaryota; kingdom Metazoa; phylum Chordata; class Actinopteri; order Perciformes; family Neosebastidae; genus Maxillicosta; species Maxillicosta whitleyi. The sequence goes on from JAPSES010000144.1 coordinate 19,818,376, forward strand.
TGACATAAAATGTGTCAGAGACACTGATTTGACAGTGGCAGAGTCAGTAGAAATGTAGAAATATGGGAATCATTGTATATTTTCCCAAGTTTGGTTCCCAGTGAGACTCCAACTTTCTCTTCTCTGAAAAAATTTGGAAATCACTGAACTAAATCATGAATCAAAGAATAAATTCCAGTTTTGTCTGGTGTATGAAAGGTAACAACTTTGCACAGGAATTTGGAGAATCTGACATCCTGATACAATTAAATCCAACATCTGTTTCACCTTTTATTTTTGTCTTTTTTTTTTGGGCGAGGGAGCCGCACACACTTCTTGTTATCTCATCTTTCGTCTCAGTCCAGATCTCTCTATCTGTTATTGATCTCTGTTGGGTGATGCTGCTTTTCCCGATAAGACCACTCTTGGGTTTAATGACCTGGAAGTGGATCGATGGGTTCCCTGCTCTGAGCTCTCTGCTTGGGCCTGCTCATCATCACTGGCTTCGCTTTAGCCCTCTGTCTACTTCTGAGCCGGGGCAGATGGGAACAATGCCCATCCTGTCACACTAGCTCTCAATAAACACATCTGTGCATAAGATTAACTTCAGATAAAAATCATTTTTCTTGCATCACAAAGGGCTTTGAAAGCTTTTCTGCATTTTACTAAAAAACACAGCACAGCAGAGACAGAGACAACACCACCTACTTGACAGTATAAGCAGATTTTGTAACTCATGGCTTGTTGATGTATGCTTCCTTTGGCATCTCAGTTTCTGACCTTTGGTGATCAAAAAATTAACTCAAAGAAAAATAGGATTAGAAAACAAGTTTAACATCTCCTGGACTATTATTGGACTGTGCAGCTCAGTTACATGCAAATCAGCTTGTTTATCCAGAGGTGTAATTTAATATATGGGTACTTCTGATGTACAAAGGGCCTGTTGCATCACTGAACTTTTCCCATAACTTAAGTTTCTAATACAAGCAGTCCAACAGGCAATGCAAC
>JAPSES010000144.1:19827089-19861496 GCA_029822895.1 Maxillicosta whitleyi
ACACACACACACACACACACACACACACACACACACACACACACACACACACACACACACACACACACACAGACTGTGGTTTTCGCCTAAAGGGCTGAAGCAGACACTAAAGCCTTAGAAGGCTCTCCACACCTGGCTAAAGCCCTGCCCCGTCCCTGTAGCCTCCTTTACTGCACCTCCCACTTCCTACTTATATACACATCGAATCATCTAATTACCTGCATTTTTTGGCTCACCACTCTGTTCGTTGGAGCCATAATCGTGACCCTGCATACCACTTATTCTCACTTCTTTCATCTTCTCATGCATTCCTGTCTTGATTTCCTTTTCAGGGCCTCTTGTGTGACCACTTTACAGTCAGTATTTATGCCTATTTATATCCACTACAACACTGCTCCAGACTGAATTTTCTGCTCCCTCCTACTCTTGCCCTCTCTCCCTCTACGTGGCACAGTCTGGGAACTGACTGGAGGTAGTAGTTAGGTTGTTAGAGTTCAACCGTTGAACTCATAATCACAGAGTGCAACGTGGGAAGAAGGAAACAGAGGCAGATGACTTCTTCTGCCTCTTCTTCTGTCCTTTAGCCTTTTTCTACCTTTGCTCTTTTCTCTAACTATTCATCTTATTTCTTATTCTTTTATTTTCCACAGCATTTTCTGAGGCAGAGTTTCTGCACTTGTTGGCTTTTTGTCTTGTTTGCGCTGAGGTGCCTGATCTTCACATTGCTTAAGTAGATGCCTACTTTTAACAGTTTTGAAAAAAAAAAAAAAAAAAACCAACAAAAAAAACACACACACACACACAAATGGTTGCATCAGTCCACAGCAGAGACATTTCCAAAATTAAGCCAAACATGTCACAAAGAAATATATGAAATAGCAGCTTTGCAGCACTTTAATGGCTTTAACAGCTAATTAAAAGCAAAATAGGACTGAACCAGATTAGAAAGACCCCATGCAAGTTTGCCAAATGAAAATAAATGGATTTAGTTGAAATCTGGAAGCCTTTTAACTGCGCCAATACTGCAGGAGACTGCCCTTGAATGCTTAAAAGTGAGTCATTGTAGGGATAAATTTTCCCCTCAAGGTGAGAACATCTACGTAAAGACCGGTGAGCTGTTTGACTTCTTTAAAAATAAAACACTGCCGCTACTGCAGTTAAACCTATACTATATATAGCTGACTGTATAGTGGTTGACAATTTTGTGCCAGTGTAAGGAATAAACCCAGCTCAGATGTGCAGTAAATAGACGTGAAAAGGCCAATTTGTACGTATGCATGTGTTTCAGAAAGCTTTTGTCTAGATATGAAAAAGGAGTGGTGTTACAGGTCTGAGCACAGGCCCTATCTTTAAAACCAGTTTACCCTTGGGTTGTTTTTAAATTGTGCAAGTGAGTAAGTATGAGTATGCGTGCACAGTGAGATTGAAAAAGACGTGGCCTGTAGGCATGGATTTAATCGTTTTTCAGTATGAACCTTAAAAACACTCAGGTAAGTCTCTGAGTAAGGACAGCAATATATACGTAAACTGACCTCCCCTCTGACTCTTTCCCTTTAAGACCAGCTTGGAAGAATAATATTATTGTTTAAGTTTCATGGGTGAGGCACTAAATATGGGGTTACCTGAGATCCCCATGGGCCCCTCTCTGCCACGTGCCTCCAGAGTTGATTAGAAACAAATTACAAACAGGTCAGTCCTCATGAATCCTCCTGACCCCACTTCCACAGCCTGCAGGCTGATGCTGAGATTGCACCACACCCTGAATAAACACACCTGCACCAGTATGACTGCTGCATTAATATAAACCTGAGCCCAACGTTTTACAGAAAGTATTTAGAGATTTTCAACACTTAAGCTCATAAATGAACCTAATTTAATTTAGCAAGCACCTGCAGGCTCTATAGTGTTACAATTCAACCCTACCCTTGATCAGAGAGAGAAAAGGGAACTGTTGCCATGGAGATTTGTGCAGGACAGTGTAATTTACATTCTTTTTAATTTGCTATATACAAGTGATGCATGAGCGGTATCTGCATCTGACTGCAAATCATCTAAACAGTCTCCAGGCACAAGCGACCAGTACAGATTATTAGCTCTGAGCTTTCCGGTGTCCCATCTTTTCAAAGCACAGATGCTTTTGAAGCTCTACTGAACCATGAATATCTGTGTCCCTCTGGACCTCAGAAACATCCCAGACAGACAGACCTCTTTATACACGAACACACGCACTGTCTCACCGGCAGGTCCCGCCTGAGTGGGTGTCTAAATATTTAACAACATTTTAAAAGCACCGGCTCTCCTTTTTTTCAGACTCTTCCTCCAAATTTCAGGGATTAGCTATAAACTCAGATTTCCCTGGATATACAGGGAAGTCAGAAATGTCATCTCCTTAAATGCCACTTGACTGCATTTGAGCTTTTGTTTCTTGAGGTTAGCAGAAGGTCAGTAGTGACATTGTTGCTTTGCTCCATAGTAATGAGGTCATGCTGAACAAATGAGAGGGTCAAATTCTACATCAATATGGAAAATGGGTCAATCAGCAGAAGCATCAAGGTGACAGCAATGTTGAATCAGTGTTAAGATAAGGAGTAAAGTGTTCTAAATAAAAATATTGCATAATGTCCTGCCCAATACTGATCTATACATTAAAACCAAACAGAAGAGGTGGTGCAGGAGGACCAGGTGCAATAATACAGATGATGCAGTAATATGGATAAGGGTTCAGAAAACAAACTTGGAACAAGGAGAAGAGACATGAAATGATAAAGGGAAGTCCTAGAACATGGCTATGGCCTTAGGAGTTAGTAGATATCTGAAGATAATAAGTAAGTCAAATTACCCAAAATCCAGCCTGGATTGTGTTACATCATAGATAGTATGTGCATTCATTTACAGAAGTAGAAGCATCTGCACTTTAAAAAGTCTGAGTGATTTTTGAGGATATAAACTTGTGTTCATGGCTTCTGTGGGAAATACCCTCAGGTGGGATTACACAGCTAATACCAATTTCTTATCTACACACGGCCATCAAAATTGTGTTTTTTCCCTTGTAATAGGGGAGACAGCTGTGCAAGCTGTGGCACTTTATCAAGCATCAAGACCACTATCTCTGTCTACCACACTAGCCCTAGTCTACCTTCATGGCCAGTTGTAAGATGCCAGCAGAGGTGTTTATGGTGAGGAGAATATATGGAAATGTGCATGTGCAGGCAGAAGATAGTGACTGCCTATGGAGAGGAAAAGCTTTCTTTGAAGATATTTTCTTCTAAGAGGTCAGTTCCATCAAAGGCTACTGGCTAAGGATACAGAAAGGCTTATTGTATCCAAGTGAACAGAGGGAGTCCAGACTTTCTTCAAACTAAAGCATACCAGGAGGTGACCTTCGTGTTTAAGACGGACAGCAGGTAATGAACACTGACACAAACACACGAGCCATGTGGCCCTGAACTGAAGATACCATCTTCCTTTCCTCCTCCTTTCCTTCCTCTCACCCCCACTTCTCCCGTTGCATTCCTGACATGCCTCAGGGAGACAGAGGGGGCCTCCAGGACAGACAAACAAAGACATACAACACACACAAAACACTCACAATGGCACTGGCAGCAGCCATTGTCCATGTGCACTGAGGAAAAGGTCTTGGTGCTTGCATACCAAAGAACACCAATCCACCTCTTTCAGACACACATTTGTTCTCACTGACTCGTTTTCAGTAACATGATTGTATGCACTGAAACATTGGTGGCTGTAAACCATTTTTTCCAGCTCCTCCCTAAATATTTCTAAGGCTACACCCTTTTGGACCCACAGACCGACAATAAAGCATAAAACTGTGGCTGGGGTTGTATTGCAAAGTGATGTCATTTAGACTGCAAGTGAACCTTAAGCCCTCAAAGATACAGTTTCTAGTGTACCATAAACAGCACATGGCTGCTCCTACTAGAATGCTAGTACAACACTGACCTCTACTGGTAGAAACACCACACAGCCACAACAAATAGCATGCACACTTCAAAAAGCCATTTTCCAAACAAATAAGTTGACTCCTTATTTTTTCTTCCACAGTGTTTTGCTCTAAGTAAAGCAATGTGCTGGGAGTGTTCTCACTGTAAGAATATAGCAAACCCACAGAACTTACATGTGCATGATTATGCACAATTCTTTAATTACTTAGACTTGTTGGTCTTAAAAGGATTCTCTAATCTAGTATACTTCCTGTTCTTCTACTGCATCACTGCTACAAACCTGACTGAATCCGTTTCCTTGCTGCCCCCTGCAGCCTCTATTTCCCTCCAGCTGTGTATCCCAGACTTCCATGATGGTCAGGTTAATAGCTGTGCCACATAGCTTAGTGCTACATTAGCAGACTTAATCCCTCTTCCTTATTTCAGCTAACCTAACCTCATGTTTTCTGGGTCCATCTGACACGGATAACTGCTGGATTACAGTTGCCCAGAGCATGAGAAAACTATGAAAATTCCTATGTGAGATAACCTTTGACACACATAAGCAGAACAGCTCAAAATCTTAAAAAGCCCACAGAGAAATAACATATAAAATCCCTGCACACTTACTGAGGTGTAGTTGGTCTTGCCCGTGTTGTAGTTCTGGTTTTGGTTGAGGTTCTGGTTCTCTTGCTCTCTGCACTGCAGGCCTGCCAGATGCCTCTCCAGGGCGGCCCAGTCCATGGTGGGCAGGGGCTCTTCTTCTGCACACTCGTCCTCTCTGTATCTCCCCATCTGTCCCCCAGTGTCTCCACTGCCTCCTCCACCTCCCCCACCACCACCACCACCACCACCACCACCACCAGTGCGACTGCTCCCTCTGCCTTGACTGGAGCTGCGGTGGTTGGCTTTTGGAGTCCCTCCCTGTGGTGTACCAGGGGAGTGGAGCTGGTCACTCCTGGGCAAAATCAGATTGCCGTTCTGTTTCAGTTCCTCTGGGACAGCTGCAACTGAGGTGGCTGTGCGTCCGCTGGGGGCTGGGAGGGGTGGGATAGTCTTCACATCCTGGAATTCTTCAGCAAGGCTGCGGCTGTTAACTGTCTTCCTGTAGCCTCCGCCAAGCCCGTCAACCCCCACACCACCATCTCCTCCTTCCTCCTGACCAGGAGGCTGTGGCGAGGTGTAGTCCTCCCCATACTCACTCTCCCACTCCTCTATCACCTTTTTCTTGTACTCTTGATAGTCCTCATCCTCCTCATAGTCCTCTAAGGTGACAAGGTCCAAAGAGGGGGAGGATTTGTAGTCTTCCAACGTAGCCAGGTCAATAGAAGGGGAGCAAGGTGTAACCTTGTTGGAGTTGGACTCTGAGCTGGAGCGACTGGATGCATCGCTCCCCAGGTCCATGCCATCCTCCCGGTAATCCTACAAAGATAAAAAAAAAAGTGAAAATGAATGAGAATACAGACAGGAAGAATGAACACTAAGGTGAGCATAGAAGAAAGACATGGTAAATTGCACCTAGACAAAACATGTGAGAGATGGGGGTAGGGGAAAAAGAAAATAAAAAGAGAATTTAGGGAAGTGTGTAGATGTAGATTAGTCACATCAGTGTTGTGGCTTGAGACCAGCAACCACAAAGCATTTCCTGTCCCGCAGGAACTTCCTTTCTGCACAGAATGTGTCTTTCCTACTGTATAATTGTGCAGCTCCTAAGTTTTCCAGTGTTACCAGACTATGTTAATCTCATTCATTTCACATTCCTCTGTATTGGTGAATTTGCACATATATGTGTGTGCATAATTTGTGCACAACTTGACACACTCCATGGAGACAGCTTCTGTGAGGCTGCAATTGTCAGAATAATGTCCCACCACCCACTACTACATCTGTACAGCGCCACAGGGACAAAACAAGGTGTTATGAGGGCTGAGAATGAGTGACACTGACATGTCAGTACACAACACACCAAGCTGTGACACGGACGGATGAGTCCAGAGTTGTTGTCTAACCTTGACTGTGTCGCTCCTGTAGCGCGCCAATCATAGTCTGACTGATTAGTTCACAGCTAATGAAAGTGTCTGTGTTGTTTACAACTCTCCACAAATCTTCAGCTGACCTGAGCCCTCTCTTGCAGAGTTATCAGTCTTTTCTCCACAGGAGTGCATTATGATAGTGCCTCATACCGCTTTTAAAAGTTAATGAAAAGCAAAGAGCAGCAGAATTTCTCTCAGGGTAAAAAGAAATTAATGACACATTACTACGTGATCAACATTATTAGATGCTCTAGAACTAAATTAATTATGCAGATTTCCTGATTACTGGTTTAGACTGAAATAATTAGAGTTGCTGTGATTGAAGAAGGAAAAATTACAACATATATGTTCTCTGATTACTGGACCACACCTGAAGACAGTGCTGTTGACGTCAAAGGACAATGCAGAAAATATCTACAGTGTGTTAGGCAAAAGCAATATGACTCAGCATCTTGGAGACTAGATACCCAAATTGCTGATGCTGTTTAGAGACTTAAGCCACGGTGTGCTGAGCAACTTGCGTTTTTCCACAAAAACGGAGAGAATAGATAGGAAACTGCTGCAAGGATGAGGGTGGCACAGATGTTACCACAGATGCTGCAAGAGGATGGCAAGGTGTCATTAGATAATTAATACCATGTTATTGGAGGCCTTGGAGCATTAGTAACACAGTAAAATGGCACTGAAGTGGTGAGTCTTGGCAGTTCCAAAAGGAGTGTTCAGTATTATTTTACTCTTGGATGAGTCACGTGATGGAATGTATGATTAATGTTTTGCTTGTTACTCCTCAGTCTAGACGCTAAATAAAGCTGACACATGAAACCTTTCCATATTAGCTTCATTGGGATTATTTTCAGTACCGGTTCTAGACATGAAAACCTCCAGGAGCCCCTAGAGGGGGAGGACTTAAGGGCACACATTAGCAGCCTACTTATGACTTGATACTAGTCTGAAATGGTCGAAACTGGTATTTTTTAAGCAGAAAGGCTGCAGCCATGAAGATGCATTCTAAGGAGGGGATGTTTAGGATCAAATATATAAGCACTAGTTTGTAGATTTCATATTGTAATGTGTCAAAAACAGCCTTACCGACGTGCTCATCAAACGGGCTGGATCACTACACAGTCACCAGTCCCTACGATGTGTGAACCGGCCTGTCATCTCAGCCAGCTTTTTCACCCTCTAACTGCTAAAAGCGGAAAAAAATACACGCATTCGGGAGCAGGCTTGGGCTTTCCCGTCCAAAGAAGTCGGAGAAGCGTTTAGTAGAACAGAGTATCCACAGCGATCGCCTTTCAAATCTCGGTCACCGATCCCTTTTCTTGGAGCGCTGTCCCAATTCGTGCAGCCTCCAGAAACAGCGCTTGCTTTTCCAGATATCACCACGTCAACACATAATAGTCACATGAGCCCGATTAAAAATAATGTCATCGTTTAAAGTGTGTGTGTGTAAGTGAGAGAGAGAGAAGGGAAGGAAAAGCGCTGCAAGACGGGATCAGGCTGGAGCGGTAAAGCTGATCCGCTGTGGGATTAACCGACGCTCAGGCAGGGAGGCAGGCAGACCATACAGGCTGGATTTGGCCAACAAAATACATGCAAATTGACAGCTGCACAGTTCCCCACCCTTCATCCGGGCGGGTGTTTGGGGGGCGTTTAATTTATGTCAAAAGGCTGCCCTCACAATCTACCAGTCCTTGGATAAACTGGTACATGCACACGCCCTGTCTTTGCGTGCATCGAGCGCACTCCAAGTGGCATTTCTGTACGCATGACACTTGCATGATTGCATCTGCCAACACATACACACACACATTAGCAATACATGCCATCAAGGGTGTCATTCCTGGTGAAAGACATGTTATATGCACATTAAAAATAGGAACCTAACAGGCGTGCGTTTCTTCAATTTGCAGAGTCATTCATAGGCTCTAATGATGTAATGTTTCCAAAAAAGTCCCAGGAGGAACCGTATATCCCCCCGGCAACAGAAACGCCCAATATGACATTACCAAAGCACACAGTGGGTGACACCTACAGCTGTGACTGACCCCGACTCGATGCACTATTACCGGTCAAAATTCAAGTCACCGCCTGCGTGGATGAAATGCCCCGGGAGACGAGCTAAAAGTAGCCTGGGCGCAACGTCGGTGCCATGTAAACCATACTCACTGTCATCATCTTGGTAGCCTCACCACCGCGTCTCAAGACATGGTAAAGTGTAAATCCCAGCTGTTAGACAACGGTGACGGCGCTGAGTTGTTTTACAGCAGCTTTACTTTAAAGGGCGGGTGTTGAGGTTGGCTTCTACCCGGAGAAATAACAGAGAGCCGGTGGATCATTCAGTACAATCATCTCTCTGAGTGGTTGTCTGTCCACAGAGGAGGAAATAACCATCTGAGTCCCGATTAAAAAACAATAAATTAAAAAAAAAAAAAAAAAAACACAATTAAATGGATGGCTTAAAATCCCAGCAGGTCACCGTTTCCCTGCTCTCATCCACGGCACAGAGATGCCCAACCAACAGTTCAGCCTGCGCGCACTCTCTCCCACGTCAGCTGAAAATAAATAGGCTCTGAGTTAAGTGCGTCCCCTTATATTGTGGGTTAGCTCACGCTCCAGAGCTCCCATCCAACCAGACAGTCTTAATAACTGAGCTATTACGCACAGACACAGACTGAAACCCGGGCGCAAACACACGCGTCCTGCCGCCACCGTGGATGATGCTGCTGCTGCTGCTGATCCACAGCCGGTGTTCAGGTTTAATGTTTGTGGAGACTCTTATAAGACAGCTCTCTGTCGCAGTCTGCAGCTCCAAGGAGAGCAGAAAGTGACGACGACAAAACACAACTAAAGCCCAACCTTCTGCACCCACTGACCTTGCAAATGGCAGAGAGAAAGAGAGAGAGAGAGAGAGAGAGAGAGAGAGAGAGAGAGAGAGAGAGAGAGAGAGAGAGTGAGAGAGAGAGAGGGAGGGAGAGAGAGAGAGAGAGATTGATTGATTTGGAGAAAGTCGTGAAAGTAGGTGAATTATTAAACATACTTCAGGTGTCCTATATTTACAATACTTCTAAATCTGGATTTCTGTCCGAGGTTTGTGGAAATCGACCCCTTTTCGACTACTGCGAGAACAAACTGTCAAACTGTGCAATGAGAAACTAAGAAAATAGACAGTTTAACTGGCAAACTAGTTAGACAAGAACAATGAAGTAAACCTATATACTCTAATTACAATTTAGGATAATATACTAGACTAATGGTAGAAGTATTACACAAGTATTAAAATATGAATGAATGGTTTATTTTTGGTTTGCACAGTAATCACTGCATACAGTACAACCACGATAAACACAAAAACCAAAAATAGGAATAGGGTAGAAGCAAAAGCTTATTTTTTCCACACTATATACCACACAAAGTCAAAGTAAAATTGTTATAAATAAACTATCCGGCAAACCCACAAACTCTAATTAAAACCAGTGGTAGAAATACTACAAAATTATTCAATACCACATAGTCACTGCACTTTTCTAGCTGGCTACTATATGCTTATGTGCCTTGCAAGCCATGCCAGATCCTACTGTGAGCAATTTAGGGTTCAGTGTCTTGCTCATGGACACTTCGACATGTGGGCAGTGGGAATCACAACCTCCAAGACTTATTTTGCCTGAACAGGGACTTGAACCCTGGACCATCAAGATTAAAAGTCTGATGCTCTGAATATTCAGAAATGATGCATGTGAATATCAAACACCTGCAGTAAAATTAGCTCTGTCTGTACAGGTATATATGTATGTGATGTTTATGGATCCCTATCACAGCTACATATTGCATTTTATTGCTGTAGATGTGTGACAATCTCACTTTAGCTACTTTACATACTGTAAGCAGGTTTAATGTAATAGGATTTTTGTCCGGTAAACTTTTCATGAACTCAAAAAGTTTCAGTTTTGTGGCAATGCGGTTTCCAGCCAACCCAAGAATTTCAAGACTTTATTTAGTTCAAGAAGGAGCAGGATTTCAGCTTTAAGTTTATCACAACCGTTCAAAATCAGTACATTTGGAGATATTTGGATTTCACTGGACACGATGAGTTGTAATATTACATGTAACTGAAGCAAAAATAGTGGTGTAAACTGTATTTCACATCTGAATTTACATAATGAAGTAAGTTAAAGTTGTATTTATGTCCTTCCATCACCACAGTCAGATCTACCATTCCATCCAGTATACACAATACAATAGACTATTACTCATAAAGATGGAATAGTCTTGTTTTCAGACACATTTTTTTCTCATACATCAATAATCACCTTTGACCCGGTGCGATGATGACATACTGAGTCCACTTCTACTTTATTTATCAACAATAAATCACATATCCAATCATTTCATGAGAGGAAGTAAAAATATTTAATTCCAGCTTCAAGGGCAACAGTGTATTTAGTTCATATTGTTGTATACAGAGACAGATCTCCTTATAAAACCCTGCTGTATGGTTAGATGTTCATGAGCACACATGCACACAAACACACAGTCATGCAGATGGCAGCTGCAGTGTCAGAGCAGAGGAGGGGTTACCACCAACATGGCATATCATCATGTTGCATTCTGTTTCCTATTAACCAGCTGGTAATTTATGTATTCAAAAATGTCACTAATAAACCATTCATCCGCAACTGGAGTAAACGTACTCCAAGATACTTGTCGAACAAGTGTTATTATTAAAAACTGGATATGCATCTCCTGAGTGCTACAACAAATATGTGGAAATACAAAAGCCCTATGTTGTACTCCAGTGATGATGATGGGAATCTCTTTGTGAGTCATTCTGCTTTCACAACTTTTTTGCTCGGCATGGCCGGCTGGGCAAAGCCTAGATTTGTAGTTGTTTGAAGGATGGGAGCTGTCTTCAGATATGGTGCATTGAATGTATAATAGATGCACAAAGGAGTTCATCCATGTAATAACAGAGCAGGACTTCAAAGACCCCTGGCTGAGCTGCTCCTTACACTACAGTGGGGACAGCACTAGTAGGGATCTCCCCATAGAGGAGACAGCAGGAGTCCAGCCTATTGCTACCACTTCATTCCTCAACACCGCTTTCAACTCTCTTATCAGCAATTCCACTCCTCCCCTCTGCCTTTCTTCCCCAGTTCCCTAAACATTAATAGGTCATAGAGAAGTAAAGCTAAGAGTTGTAGAGTTAACCGAATCCTTTAAAGGGGATAAAACACTTTGGGGATTTTTATCTGGAAAAATGTGAAGGTCAAGAGTTCATCAGCTCATGATGCACTTATTTTTCATTAACTCGTCGACAGGAGGCCGGTATTGTTTAGGTCAATCTCACACACATATGGATATTATGCACACACTTAAGTTTCTTTGATGCTTCCGTTTCCTTTTAGTGTCAACGCTGTCAAAAACATTTTTGACGTGGCATATTCCCCTTAGTGAATAGTTTTACAAAACAATAAAAGAAGCAACAAGTTCACTGTCAGAGAAGCCAGATAAAGATGTCCGTAATATGTCACATCAAAGTCTTCTGATTTTTAAGTCTTCATTATAGGAAAATGTTTTTGACAGAGGAGGTGGTCACATAAAGTTCACAACTCAAAATCTTCCACAGTTCCACTCAAGGCCCTCTACGGTCATGCAAAGGTATGGTGTCTGTCAAACTGCCAATCAGTGGGATGGACCAATCACAGAGAGGCTGAAATGTGGAAAAACAACCTGGTCTAGATCTGCAGTATCTGGGAAAGCTTTACTTTATCTGTCTGCCTAACAGTCCATCCAGAGAAGATATCTGGCAGGAACCACTGAAGACCCATTACTGGCAGAGAGATAAGGCAGGAGAAAAGAATACCCCTCAGATAATACAGAAAATTCAGGGAACATCTTCCTCTGCTTATATCCGTCTCCCTGGCGTTTAAAAAACAGGGAGCTACTGACAGTCAGTGAGAAATTGAAACTGTCTCTGCCTTGTCAGGAACTCACCAACTCTAACGGACAGACTCAGAAAGTGACCTTGGAGGATTCCTCTCTCCTTCTCTCTCTTCGCTACTCTCTTTTCAGGGTCTATGAAGAAGAGCTCACCTTGAAGTCAGACTCAGGCCAAACCAGACGACAAAAAAATGAAGCATCGGAAACATGGCTGTGATACAAGGCCAGAACTGCAAATGGGAAATGCCCTGCCTGGTTATAAGAGGCCACAAGAGGCCAGACCCCCCCCCACCCATCCCCATCACACACACACGCCATGTCACGTCTTCTTAGATAAAGACCATACAATAGCTGTTTTGAAAATAATCTACAATACTTCACCACATACCCTGCCCATTTCCACTGCGTTAAATCAGTAGATAAGTGCATCTGGATATACTCCACAGCTCATTCTCATCTTAATGTGCAAAGATAGGCTGCAAACAACAATGTCTCTATGTGACAGTAAATGAAAACACTGGAAACATTTATCAACTTGCTGCCAGTAAAATATACTGTTTCTATACATCTTGTGAAATATTCTATGCAGATGATTTTAACAAAATCCTGAAGTGATCAGTCTTGCAAAGAAGACATGGCTTTGGTCTCAAAATTAGATGCACTTTGATCACACTGTACTAAAAAACCAAAAGACATACTGTATGTCTGAAGACACCAGCAGGAGACAGGCCTGTATAAAAATAAAATTAAAGTCCTTATTGGGTTAAAATGTGTTAATTCAAGTAAAATGATGCGCCAGTGTAAGACAATTGTACTTAACAAGTTTTGTACACAATGAATGTACAATAATTATAAATATCAGACATATATGTACACACACACACACACACACACACACACACACACACACACACACACACACACACACACACACACACACACACACACACGCAAACACGAAAATCTTGAATGAATGAATAAAATCAATCATATGAACACTTAGGCTGAATCCCAATTCACCCCTTACTCTTACCCCTCCATTCTGCGTATTCATGTGAAGGGGTAGTGTGGTCCCAGTTGTCAGTTAGATGGAGGGGAAGGGTTGTATAGCCCACGAAACAGAGATTTTCCAGGAGCACAGTACGAATGAAGGGGTAGGAGAGGTTTCACATAATTCTGTATGGATCATTGGCAGCACGGATGTAAACACAGCCAAAACGTACAGCAGTGATGAAAGAAACACACAAATGTAAATACTTTTCTTGTAAACAACTTCATCATTCGATCGAACATTTTATGCTGTTTCAATGTATTATAGATCACATTTTCATACACGCATATACATACATACTTTCAGAAACAAAGTTGTTGCATCTGTTTATAGCGGTGTCGATGACCGCTGATGATGTAACAGGTTGTGAAGGGTTGTCCCATTTCACAGGAGAATATTTCAACCCCTACCCCTCCCCTTGCAGCTCCATTTCAAGGGCTAGTGCCAAGTGTAAGGGCCAAGGGTTAGGGCTAAGGGGTGAACTGATATTGGGCCTTACACTTATGCATGTATTTCATTTGTTTTGTATTTATGTGTAAGTGGTAAGAAATATAACTAATTCAAATTGCACCCCCATATTGCAAGAGCCCAAAATGTTTGACAGAGTTATGTGCTGATAACCATTATTTACACTGCCTGGTTTAAGTTTAGATGTTTTAGACTTATTGCCCAATTTAAAATATGTAGAAAAGAATCAAAGTAACATTACTCCAGTTAAATAAATAGAATAGTCACATTACTTATTACATTTTAACAGGGTGCCTAGTAATGTATAACATATTGCATTTCAAACTTATGCTTCCAAACTCATTCTATTAATCACATCACCAAACCTATATAGTGCATATTTTTCCATTTGTACTGCAACACGGACAACGTGCCACAAGTGCCACCTTAGAGCTTTGTGTAGGCTGCCTGAGCCTTGAGACAGCAGCAGCAGGAAGCAGAGTGTGTGATGATGAATAGAGATGTCAGATGGCCACAAAAGAGGTCTGATCCTTAACTGGCCGACTGACCTGCCACTCTAAATAGAATGGGTGGCCAAACCACTGAGACTGGTCATCAATCTCCTTCCCAAACACAATGATGGTTTACTCCATTTAAATCACAAGGTGAATGAAAAGGGGCAAAAGAGCAATGTGTTTGTGAATTCATGGGTGTTCGTCATTTCACATGCAAACATATACATGTGTGTGCCCTAACAGATGAATAGGTATGTACATTTGTGTATGATTTGTGCTCACATGCAATGATGCATGCATGTACCTCTGTAACATGTTTTTATAATTGTGTCTACACAATGTGCAAAACCTCAGCACCCATATTGGATTGCACTATTAATACGCTGCTATGATATATTGATCTGCCCTTCCATACTGTATATTCAGTTGACAATTTCAGTTGCTAACGAAGTGTGAAATGAATTGCGAGAGCAACATCTTGTTGAATGTATATAAGAAGTCACAGCCGTTACATTCATTTAAATTCAACACACATATAGTCTCCAGTCTGTAGTAGAAGTGTACAGCGCAAAAAAGACATGCAGAATTTGTTTAATCTACATGAGTTTATAGAGGCTAAATGGATTGCTCAGTAGTAGTCTTGAACAGCATTTTCCACAGCTTAGCAGCCTTAAATTCAAACTACCAATTACAGAAAAGACATGGATATGTACATATGGCCATAACCATAAAGAAAACTGAAGAGGGAAAACAAACAGCAATAAATGTGATGAAAGGGGAGACAATAGTATTACTGTGGAGGAGGAGAAAGGAAATTACAGTGATGAAGAAGTTGAGGAAGATGAAAATTTTGCTAATGATAATGTTGACAACCACTACAGAAATCAGAGTGATTGCAGCACTGCTTGTACTGATGAAAATGATAGCTGACGGAAGCTGAAAAATTAGCAAAAACATCTTCCTTACTGAGGAACTGGAATGAGCAGAGTTAGATAAAGTCAGCCAAGTTGTTAATGAAGTTATGACCAGAGTCACCACTGTGGCAGGAGATCTTAATCGACCTGCCAGAGAGTAAGGGCCAAGACCTAATCCAGACCCCCTCGGTCCGCAGCACACTGGTGCTAATTAGAGCAAAGGAAGGGAAGGTTTGTAATCTGTTCAATTAGTTCAGGCTGGAGAGGCATCCTGTGGGGATGAGGACAGATTCAGGTGCATGACTGTGCTGTAACTGAGGACCAGTTTTATGAGCCACTGGGAAAGACTTTACAGTTTATGAGGTGGTCACGCTGAGATTCTTCAAACCCTCTCTATTAATTTTCAAACTTTCCCTATTTTTCACTCTGGATGAATTTTAGGTCAGACTCTCACCTCTTTGTGCTTCTCTACATCATATTGCTCTCACCTCTTGCTCTTTCTGCAACGCAGCAGAAAACATCCACAGTGGTTAAATAGTCAGAAATGGAGATGGAGACTCTCAGTGTGTCAGGACCCAATCCCTAGTCTCTCTGCTGCCTGCCTTGCACTCCTCCTCGGCTGTTTCTGTGCCCTGTCAGCAGTATAGCCAACGAGAGACATGCATCCACCCTGCCCTGTGCTCAGCTCCACAGTGTGCAGTGTGCAGATGTCCACACAATTTACTGCCCACACCAAATTGGATCAGTTCTGTGGTGTTTTGTGCAGGCCTTGCACCTGCTATCCTCTACCTTCTCTCATAAATGACTAAACATCCAGAGTTGGAGGCTGAAGGGAGAGAACAGAGGCAGCAGGAGTTGATTTAAGGAGCAAATTAAACTGGGAACAGCTAAATGAGATAGAAACAGAAAGGGACGGGTTGATGTTCTCTACTTTTGCAGCAGACTTTTCTCTGCATGTGCACATCTTTGATTCCTCCCCAGAGGTTGTTAGTGGAAAACAGGGCACAGGAGTCATTGTGTGCTTTGCAGATTTCAGAACCACACCAGCACTGATCTGCCACTGATGATCTACAGTTTGCACAGCTTGACCTCAAAGGCAACCATGCAGTCTGCCAGGCCACCTGAATGTTGTCAAGGTTAAGCGCAATCTGACACCTGATCAGCTGTGACGTGAGATTGGTGTGATTTTCTCTTATAACTGAGTTATTGGAGTATAGCCCTTGCACCTTGAAATCTGAGCAGTATAGCGAGAAAACACATGCAGGTGAACCCTGGCAGGTGTTGGCACATTGTCTAGATCAATTATTGATTCTTTCCTGACATTCAAGTGTGAGATACTACTGAAGACACTTAGATGGAAGTTTAAGACTTATCACAGCAGCAATGGGGAAAAGGAAGAACCGAGCAACAGTAGAGTAATGCAAGAAAAACCATGGATTCTGTTGTATGGATTTGAAAAAAAAGTGAATTTGTTTGGTATCAAT
The DNA here is from genome assembly GCA_029822895.1 of Maxillicosta whitleyi. Classification (NCBI taxonomy): domain Eukaryota; kingdom Metazoa; phylum Chordata; class Actinopteri; order Perciformes; family Neosebastidae; genus Maxillicosta; species Maxillicosta whitleyi. The sequence goes on from JAPSES010000144.1 coordinate 19,843,415, forward strand.
AAATGTTACGGTTTAAAGGAGTGATATTTTGCTTTTTTAAATTGAATTATGCATTTTAAAATATTTCCCTGTGGTCTACATAAACTATAAATGCTCTGCTTGGGTCTAAATTCTTCATTAATTCAAGTCCACAGGTCCATATTCAACCCTATTTCTGAGTAATGACACCAGAAAGGTTATTTTGAGCACTAGCCCTTTAAATGCAGATGACCTACTTCATGCCCCACCCCCTCCAGTTTGTTAGCTGTGCTGCTCTGTCCCATTCAACCAACACCTGAACATTTAGGGTAATTGGCTCAAAGTTTGGACATATTTTCAGTCTGGACTACAACCACCACTCAGAGGAATGTTCATCGGAGCCTGACCTCAAATGTTATGACATAAGTAGTTGCAAACATAAATTAACCAGGTATTAAAACAGGTTGAAGAAATCCACTTGATGTTTTACCAAAATGAACATAAAGACAGCTTTACAGAACCTGGAGGATTTTGAACTATTAGGGTCCAAATGTACAAATAAATGAATGAAAGACTAATAAAAGTGAGTTTAGCAAAATATGACAATATAAGTAGATTATATTAACAGTCAAAGTGTGAGAGCAGTAGAACTTTCTGGGATGAAAAATGGATGTGACAAAAGGCCACCATGCTCTGCACTCACTCTCATCTCTACACGTTTGCTGTCTGCATGACTTTCTGAACAGACAGGCAAAATTGTTTTAGGTCATTTAGTCTTGAATGCACAATCGGATCATTAGCATACACCTATCACATGTAGAGTACAAGCATATACACCAGGCTGATGACTATGTGGTCATTTAGCTACAGTGGGTCTTCATGTCCTGTGTGTGTGTGTGTGTGTGTGGCATAATGTTTGTTATTGTCTCAAATCCGCGTGTGAGTGTTCGTCTCTTCTGAACAGCCCATTAAATCCAAACTTCACTTTAACTCTAACAGTATTTGGTTTCAGTCATTAGTGTCTGTTGTTCATTATTAATCTCCTGAGCAACATTTTAGAACTCCACCCCTTTGCTTCTTTTATGCTTTCTGTAAATTATAAAGAAACATGAAACAATATGTGTTTACTCAGTTATAGTCACTTGAACTGTACATTTTTTTCATTGTTTATTTCCTAAGCTGTTTTCCCTTCGTACTGCAGCAGTACTCATTTTTGATAAAGGTTAACTTACATTTTGTCATCGTCTGAACAGGAAGGTTTGTAAGAACCTTTCTTCTCATTTAGTAGCATTATTTGGTGAATAGCAATGCTGTTGTTGCCCTCGCTGCCGGTCTAATTGTTTTCTCTTTAAGCATGTAAATCCATATAATTACACCCAACCTAACAGTGTGCACAAACTCATTTACTGCTTTGTTGTTGTTTTTTTTTACCTTATCATTGTTTTGTTTCTTTATGCATGGACGACAAAGTAAATTTTTTCTATTATATTGTTAATAAACCTTTTGAATGTATTTAGAAAATGCAAAATTAGGGTTACTTGAAGTTCAGACTAATGTTCTGACACAACTTCTGTTGCATATAATGTTATATATGACGCACATATAATAATATAACAGCAGCAACAGTCATTCCCATGGCTCTAAAATGAAGCATTTCAACAACCTTTTTCTGCAGGGGGTCATAGACTTTGAGAAAGGCATCATCTCACAGCCAATGGTCCCTGTCACCATTATTTGCCAACAACACATATCAGTTTCACTCTTTTCCAGTCATTCTGTAAATGTTTATTTTATTTTTTTCAAACCTGCATTTATTACTGGTTTATCTTTCTGGGTTAAAGTTCTTTGCATGTAGGAGATGTTGGCTACAGTGAAAATGTGCTTCATCCTGTGTTAAGTTCAGTAACATAACGATTCTTTAAGTGACAAAGCTCTTTCTCACTTTGTAAAGGTAAATAATTTTATGTGAGCATATTCACACTCCTCATTTCAGAAAAGCTAGGAGACATTCAGAGATTAGCAAGATGATGAAGTAATTGAGGAGACAGTGGGGTGGGGGGTGGGTGGATGAGATCAGATTATAATAGTTAAAATCATAATAGGCTTCTTTTTCAAGTGGATTATATAATACAACAGTGATGATTAGAGCTAATCCATGACCACAAAGCACGGATAACAGGAGAATCTGTGAATAGATTGGCAGACTTTGAATAAAATGATGTTTGGTTTCTGTAATTACAATAGTCATTTGTTAATAAAACCTTTCTGAAGAGTCCAGGGGACAAATCCGACCCACTGGCACTGGTATGGTCATCATTCCTGTAATTAGAGGCAACTGTCGCTTTGAATGACATCCAGAAAAACTGAAATATTTATGATTGAAATGCCTCTGAGCCAGAGCAGCAAGCATGAATGGTTCTTTTGGATTAAGACACATGGTGGTACACCTGCAGAAAAAGTAAAAGTAAGCTGGAGGTATGAACATCCTTTTTTTTTTATATATATATATAAAGAAGCTATGTTGTACAAAAGCGAAGTCAGTGTGAACCACTATGAGAGTCTAATGGTCACCAGCCACTCCAGCAGAGATGCATGTGCTGTCAGAGGCAGGGCCAAAGGAACTGAGAAGAGAGCATGTCACATTGGCTATTTTGGCACAGAATACCCCTGGAGGGGGCCTTATCACCTCCATCATGATGAGTAACCAACCTGCCATAAGTGCTCGTGTGTTCCCTTTCATTTGTCACATTTCCCCATTATAACTTCTCCAAGAAATGCTCGTGTCTTTTTTCATGTTCACTGTCGCTATTCTTCTCTTATTCTCCACTTTTGTATTCTACATTCCCCCTTCTTTCTTCCTATCTCCCCTCCAGGCTCTATAGTGCCATCTCAAATGCTCTGTGCAGCGTCAGAGATAGCAGCTGAAGAGGCTGGGAGGGTAAATAGGTATGAGGGCATCAAGCCGACAGCTCCCTGGAAGAAAGAAAGGTGGTGGTGGGAGAGATCATCAGTAGAATATTTAGAAAACCATCCCGACAAAAGGATTCAGACAGCAAATGGACCTTGCAGTAGAGCGTATTGAATCATTCAAAAGCTAAACAACAGGGGAGCATATCAATACATCTGACAAGTGAATAGTGTTTGTTGCTTGTGTATGGGCTTCAAGTGGATGAAACTCTGTGCTACATTTAACACAATGCTAACCAGTTTATGGAAAATAACTGATGCGAAGCAACGTGAACAAGTCTCATTTGAATGAGTTAAATAGATTATAACTGTGCTAGTTTTCAACAGGAGCAGGTCATGTGGAGTTTATAAGAGGAACCTCTGTACGTTGTTGCTTATAGGATATAGAGGATAAAGAGTTTAAGATGCATTATGATTTACTTTTAAAAGCTTAAGTAGTTCAGTAAACAAATGGGCAGTGTTTGCGTGTTTGTTACGTAGGAAGGTGTGATGAGGTAGGAGGGAAAGACAGCAAGAAACTGTGTTCACTTTATGTAAACATGTTGCAATTTTAATGGACTCTATCGTACTTAGCAGACCCCCCTGTTAGGTAAGGAAATAAACTGAGGGAGAAGGGATGTGGGAGGCTTTCAGACCACTTTACTCTTTGAATCTGTCAATTCAGCCCTGCTTTTCCCATCCTCCCTCTCTCCTCATCGTCCTATCTTCTTTCACCTAAGGTCTACTCATGCATGTTATCACTGAGCTGGCAGCAGTGGGAGGCTACAGAGGAATTCTTATGCCCGAAATGCTCCCCTGGTGCCATCCAACCCTCCACCACTCCATCTCCATTTTTACTGCCACATGCTCCACAGCTGTCCTCCTCTCTCATACTGTAACCATTATACCATTATCCATTCCCTGTATCCAATGTGTCTCTGTCGTAAGTAATGACTCTCCTCTCCTCTCCTCTCTCCTCTCCTCTCTCCTCTCTTTAAAGCGGAGTGAACTTCAAACAGGTGTGACAGGTTTGCATTTCCACCACTAACATTGACTCCCATCCTTTCCACTGGAACCAAATAGCTGCGACTAAATCCACAATCCAGCGCCCTCACCTGCTGCTGGTGCTTCTTTAATATGCCCCTGCAGTTATTATGCCACTCTGGGCCATATATCCGATATATGTGCCAGTCAAGCAGTGATTGTGTAGTCACAATGATGACAACCCTGCACCATTATTAAACAGCTATGCCTCTGGGACATGTATCCAGTGGACATGTCATCAGATGATATCCAGCTGAGTGACACAGATACACAGGCTGACACATACACTTATGCATGCACTACATGCTTATGCATGAGAATGGAGGTCATCCCACTGTGGCTTTTGAAATCTGAGACTGTGTAGCTGTGTAGCTGGGTGACATGGCTTTAACTTTACATCACTGTATAATCTGAAGCATGGAGCGTAATGGCATGCATCACGCTATAGCCATGTTTCTTAATACTTCAATATAAATACATCTGACATGGATGGCAGGACAGTTTCGTGGCTCTTGCTATACTTTCAACTGTGTGACTAGGAGGCCCATTGAATTTGTATACCAGCTGTTTTTTTGACTATGTTGTCGTATGGCTGTGTATACACTGAGCAAAAACATAAACGCACCATGTGACACTTTAACTTTTAACAGTAGTAGGTGTTGCACAATATATTAAATTGCACACAATTTATTCTGCTGATCAATATGGTACAAATTACTGTATGTTAGAACATGATAGTAGTATCTGGCATTCAGGGGCATTCATGGTGGGAGCCAGCTGAAAGAAATCACAACCCCATATCTCATGTGTCCACCATTGGCTTCCTGTGAAGCAACACATCGTCTTCTCATCAAATTGACAATATTGTCAATTGTCGCTTGTGGAATTGTTATTCCACTCTTCTTTGAGGGCTACACAGAGATATGGGATATTATCTGGAACCATTATCATGGTTTGCAACATCTGTGGCACGGTGACATCTGAGGAAATGTGACATTTTGAGGTGTCCTTTATTGTCCCCAGTATAAGGAAGGTCTGAATACTGTTAACGCTGTCTGAGCAGCGTCTGGACATGACACAGCTGTGTTGTGGATGGAATCACTGGATCACTGAGCATGTGCTCACTCACAGAGGTGGACTCAAAGTTTGTTTATAAGTCAAGAGGATTAATGATATTTTACAATTATAAAACATCATGAGCTCATTTTGGGTCGCGTGTCTCAAGTTACACAAATGCTGTTCATGGTGTGTTTATATTTTTGCTCAGTATATAAAATGAATACCATGTGTGGAACTTAAACAAATATGATGGTTCATTTGGTGTATTGCAGAACTCCTGTAGTGTGACATAGTAGTCTGGCATTCGCTGTTGAAGTGTTAAGTTGCAAATGACATTTATTGGTACTACTTCCAGTCAGTTTTATGTTCAATATTTTTCAATACAATTGCACTTGTGGTCACTTGGTTTTAGTTCAAATAAGCAAAATGTACCTTTCTGTGTGATGTTCTCTGTTTTAGTTTCCCTTTCCTTCGGATCAATACATTAACCCTGAAAGACCACAAATTATACTTCCAAATCTAACCTCATTTATCACCATCTGTACAATGTTATGTTCTGCATTTAGCATTTTAAATGACAAAAAAGTGGTTTCCTATGTCTAATTTACTGGCCATGTAGGTGTTCATGAAAGTAAATAAAGAGTAAATTCAAAGGCTATTTTGTCAAAACTGCAAAAATATATCATCAACTGAACATAAAACAAGCATCTATCTGTCACACTACATGGGTTTTACTGGTGAATCAATATTGGAAAAGGTGATGTTTTCCATGTTGACTATGGAGCATGAATGTCCACATGTGATGTTACTGAGAAGCTGAGAAAGTAGATTTTACTTGAACTATTTTAGTGTATTGTTAGGATTAATGGTTCAAAAGTTACCAAATATGTTACATCAGCAGATGCTTTTGGTTGCTGGCAACAGTGTAGGTCTTCCAGAGTAACAGATGAGAAAGAATAAAAAAAATGGAACTATAATGTGGAAAAGACACCACAAAAACAGGATCAGATGTGTTGTTTTGTCTCCTGCACTTTTTAATTTAACCTTTTTCTTGTTTCCCCTCTTTCCTTATATGTAGCTAATATGGAACAAAGAAGTATGAAGAATATAGTTGAGCAATGCAGAAAACTTCAGTAGTTTGTTATAAACGTATCATTATAAACAAAAACAGCAGGATATTGGCTTTGGTGAAAACAGAAAGCTAAAAAACATTCGGAAAGAAAATAAATAAAAGAAAAGAAATACAGAAAGAAATACTTTATGCACTTTCTTGCCTTTTACATCCTCACACACATGCACATAAACACACACAACAGTAAAGGAGGCCATGATGGAAGATACAAATGTTGTGATGTATAAAATTCAGATGAAAATGTGGCAAGAGTGGGTAATACCTAAGCGTCAGTAAACATGTAAAGATGGATGTTGCATTCATTTAATAGCCAGATGCAGTCATGCTTGTAGAAAAAAATACCAAACTGAAACAAGTGCAAAGAAATATGCAGCAGAGGATATTTTAGAAGGGAGCAGCAAGGGTGAGGAAAAGTGAAAGTGGGGTAAGGAAAGAAGCACATTTTCAACAACCTCCTGCATCCCAGCACAGTGTGAAGAAGGTGAGGTCATTTCTTGGGAAGCTTGGGTTGAATTCTAATCACGACAATAAGGTCAACGGAGTAATCCCTGTCTGCTGAAATGTCACTGTTCCTCTGCTCTGACACCACTCCCCACGCACAGCATCACAAAAACCAGCTATCGATCATGTACTAATTAGGAATGGATGAAAGCTGCTGTATGCTGGAATACATGGTGCATTCACAGCACCAACACTGAAATACATCATCTTCAATAACACACACACATGGCTATGTTGTCTTACATACACTCTATAAGTCAGGAAGACAATCAGAATCACCTTGACCTGATCTGAGAAATGGGACCAGAAGGTAAAGACAAACCAGTCAGTACTATCATAGTGGTCATTTGTCTGGTTCAGTGCTCCTGGGGAAAAAGATTAACTAAGAAATTTACAGCAGTGACAAATCTGGATTGAGGATTTTCATGAGACTAAAACAAGACCCAAGCTTGAACCGCTGACCTCTGTTTGACATGCCCGATGAAAATTGCTGCTACTATGCAGGTAGTAGCATTTTCATGTAGTACCATGAAACTTTAACTAGGTTTGCTTTTGTATGTATGTAGTATTTCTAGAGAATACAGCAGATGTGCACCTGCAGGCACTTAGACACCTGCAGTTTTAGTGTGTAAAGTCAGGCTGAAGTGGTCATATGAGTAAAATGTAATATTTATTATGAACGTTTCACACGAATCCAATTGAGGACCTGTTTAGAGTCTATCCGCTAGTAACATCTATACCAACGCAAAAGTGAACATCAATGTGAAAAAGTAAATTTGCATACATCACTTATTAAATGAGCTAAATTTTTAGCTAAAATTTGATTGCTATGATTTTACAGAACTGTTATTGTTTTTAAAAGAAAATTTACAACTGATTTTTCCGATTGTATTTTTTACACTATAGCCATGCCTCAGACATAAAAATATAACAAAGAGCACAGAAAACTCTACTTAAGCAAGTATGATTATACCAGTATGAAATACTACTATAATTTCAGTTCTGGAGTTAGATGCACTATATAATTCTAATTAGGACACTGTGCGCATTTACAATGTAAAAACAGAGACAACTGACTTGACGAGTGTTCTGTTGTGATTTATCCTTCTTTCCTATATTTGCTTATTTTATAATTACTTTGCCACAATTATACCCAGTATTTTTTAAAATGAGCAGTTGTTTGTTCATGCTTTGTACTGATAAATAAGCTGTTGTCATTACTGATTTATTTCCCTGTGGGTGAATATAGACAGGTAACCAAGATAGCTCTTAAACCCAAGTCAGTTTAAAATTCAGTGATTTATAGTATAGGGCCCCTATGAAAACCACAACAGGGCTCCAAGTGATGGAACCCCATAAATATAGAAAACAATATTCATGCACAAACACTGAAAGTCAAAAATGAAGACGACCAGAGAGACGTACTATGATCTGCCATCTTGGTCGAACCCATTTAAACAAACATGTAGATAGAAGAGACAGCCCTGTCATAGAGACAGAAACAGACTACAGCACCACAACTAATATGTGTGCGTGTGTGTGTTTGTGTATGTGTATGTGTGTGCTCTTTTGTGTGGAAAAATATTTGAAGCAGTCTGCATAGGCCTTGTCAGGTAGACTAAGGACTAAGAACTAAAAAGAGAAAGAATAGCTAGTTGCAGTAAAAAAAAAAAAAACAAAAAAAAAAACCCTGAAGTGCCGGAAAAAAATACATTCAATAGAGACAGGCAGAGATAGGCAGAAAAAAACTGCAAAAGAAGTCAAAAGAGACGGTAAGAATAACCACTTTTGAAAGAGTAGCATAAGAAGGACGGAAGAAAGGAAGGCCATACACACAAATTTCTGTGCACATTAGCAAAAGCGCTGCATTATTAAAGCATGGAGCATAATGACTCACATTTGCATTGAGTCTGTATTCATGTCAGCATTATGGTATTCCATATGAAGCCATGATTGATGAGCCTCTCTCTGGTGACATTATTAAACTGATCCAACTCATTAACATTTTAAGTACATAGGTGCTTTGGTCACAGTGGAAAAAAGAAACAGATGCAAAGACTTGTATTCAAGTTTCAACGTCTTAATATTATATTGCACACAAAGGGTTGTATATATAAATGTAAATATCCACATTGGATAGAGACATGGTGCTACATTTTGATGATCAATGTATTTCCCAATTCGGCAATGTTTTTCTCATCTATTCCTCTGTCTCGCCTGCTTTCAGTCAATTACCCTGAGCATCACAGTTTTATAATATACAGTCTATCAGTCTGCTGACTAAGAAATGCATTATCTGCGCGTTCACAGAGGATCCCAAACAACAGCTTATTGCTCATAAAATGCACCCAGGCTTTAAACCTGCATGCACACACATACAAACAAGCACAACTACCTACGCAGAACCTGTTTTTCATTCAATTATCAGCATGTCTGTGCAATCTAAAACAGCTTAGAGACAGGCAGGACACTGTAAAAATGGACTGTGAAATTTGGCCTGCCTAACTGTGAGAAACAAAACAAAAAAAAAACAAAACTGTGGAAATATCTATAATGCCAAGCACAATTATACCACCTCCGTGTGCCGCTACTGCTCTCAGACAAATTGATAGGTAGATTAGTTTTGCACTTGACTGGTTCTGTCTGGCAGCTCCAGCCGGGCCTCATGTCACATGCTGGAGACAAGGCCACCATGTCCCCAGGTTTGTTCACAGGTAGACAGTCTCATTTGGTCTGCTGCACAGACTTTCACCATCATCTCTGCTCTGGATCCTGTTCACTGTAAACTGCAGATGCATGCATAGACGCATCAGTGAGGGGAAATGCAGATGACATGAAGGTGTGAGAAATAACTAAAGGTTTTATTTTAAAACGCAGTGATGGATGAAAACAAGGATGTGAGGATGGATGGAGATGCAGAAAGTATTGACGTAAAGGAGAGGCAGAAATATAGCAGTAGGATACGTTATCATGACATATGTAAGAAATAGTATACTATACTATATATTGTGATAAATTTTACTGATCAAATGAATGAACAAAGAAATATAACAAAGACAGATAATGCTACACAGAGAAGCTCCACAATGTTTTGATTAGCGTCAAAGGAACAGATATGCTAATGTATTTTACATCTCAACCCAACACGAGCACGTATGAAATGTTCTGGACCAGTGTTTTCAATATAAAGGACTCTCCATCACAGAAATATTCCATTCTCATACATAAAATTTGTGAAATTTCACTTAATAATGATTTTCCCCCCATGACTTATCTTTAGTATTATACTGCATTAGCAATTCTGCATTAATATGACATTTGCCTTTGCTGTTCTATACAGTTAAGAACAGCAAGGACAAACAAGTGGTGCCAGGCACAACAAACCCTGCCCCTCGCTCATATTGTAGCTCATTTTGGCATAGATCCAGCTGATGTCATCATGTCTATGCATATAGTAATGAAAGCATATCATTTTTGTGGATATTTGAAATGCTGCCCATTATAAATAAATGGGGAAAATTAAAAAAAAAAAAAATCTGAAAATATTAGAACTTTGACCTACTGATCACAAAATGTAATTAGATCTATTCGGGGTCACTGGTAATCTATAAACCCAATTTGGTATGAATTCAACCAATAGATTTGCAGCGAGAGTGTTAACAAACAAACAAAGAAATAAACAAACCAAACCTTAAATAATAATAATAACAATGCAGAAATGAATCTGAGGAAAGCTGCATGGTTCAGTCTTGGTCTTTGTTCTTTCTTTAGAGTCAGTGCAAAAAACATGGCTAGTTACTAGAAGTGACAGACAAACTTAATAGATATAAGATATAATCATTAAGTTGTGTAAGGGCTGTGTTTGTAATGCATGCCGAACTAAGGATTTTAACACAGTGTTACCAAAAATAAATTGATGGATGTATAGACAGGGGAAGAATTGAGCTGTGGCCTCCATGTAACAGAAGTGGATTAGAATGAATGGAGCTGGTAGAGGCCAGATAAGTTAATCACAGTGAACAATGCAGCCTACAAACTTTATAAGCATATACTGCACGTCAAACCTATTCCCCTCTCGCTGTGTGTCTGCCTCAGTCCCAGTGCAGACAGGTGTAGCTGCAGCCCAATAAACAGACTGGCTAGTATTTCAGTGTCTTGTCTCTATGCTAAGAATAGTCAACTATGTGTCTGAAGCAGCGACTCACTGGGGGAGACTTTCAGCTCACATTAACACAGACTGAACTGCCTTAGCTCACATACACCCAACTCCCACCAACAACTGGTGAATGTGAGCTGATCTGTAACAGGCATCTGCAGATTTTTGCGAGCTGTTTACACGCAGATAATGTACATGACATCCTCTTCCTGAATTCTATTCCAGCCAGACCTTCTCCCACCTCTCATTTGAATCCACAGGCCTAGATATGTGTCTCCTTCTTCTCCAGCACCACCTTTGGCCCCAGGGGACAACAGGCTGCTGGGTTGTCAGGCTGCAGAGCCCTCAGAGATAGGAGGGATGACAACGTATGTCCCCTCGGGGACTGGCCAGGGACAGAAGGAGAGATAGGAAAGAAGAATGGAGGGATGGAGAGGAGAAGAGACAAGAGAGAGTGCAGAAGTGCAAAGAGTTATAGACTGTGATTTGATTTAACCTCACAAGGTAATATGGGAGTGAAGACAGAGAAGAAAAGCACACAGTCCTAAACCGTCTTCCCCCGCCCCAATTCCCTTTTGCTCAAAGTGATATATTCTCTGCCTGTCCCAGTGGATACGGAGCACATACAAGTCATATCGTTCACTTTAATACTATCTCCCTTACAATTCCCTGATGAGAAAAAAAGGACAATGAAACTTTATAGTGTGAAGGGAAAAGAGTTTTTGTCTGTCATACTGTCATAGGGCATGTCCCATAGAACCTAAAGGCTCACTTAAATACTTAAAGATAGACAGGGTGGCAAAGGAGGGAAACTGTTAAAAAAGCTTAGGCCGTAATATAAAAGGAACAAAGACGTCAGCTGAATCAGCTCTGACATGTCTGTTAAAGTTGGCAAGTATTAGATGAGAGCATAATTTTGCATCATCAAATAAAATTCACAAGTACTGCTGTTTTTTTTTTTAAAGAGGAGTAAGGGATATCTTCGGGCCAACATGTGACAATGTACAGTGTGTGTGTGTGTGTGTGTGTGCGTGCGTGCGTGCGTGCGTGTGTGATTTGCCTCTAGCCTCAGTGCTGGCCGGCCTTTCTCTGGGGCCCATCTGTGTAACCATAGTGATTGAGCAGTCTCCATCTCTGTGTGTTAATCTAGTCTTCCCTGTGGGCCGTGACGTGTGTGTGTTTCTGTATCCTTCCCATAGGCAAAAGCTCATAGGTTGGTTTTGCATTCATTATAAGAGCTCATTAATTTCCCTTAAACTGCTGCTGGCCAAAACCCACTGTCTGATAGTGCCTTAAAAAATAGCACCTATGTTTGTTTTGATGTTTGTGATTATTGGCAGATCAATGTTACTGGTAAAGGAGTTGAGAAAGTGGTGAGAGCATGGTGACTTGCACAGGGCAGCTGCTGGTTAAATTAAGCCTGAGCAATGTGACATGTAAACAGATACGCACATTCAGTGAGTTTTTATGAAGTACTTTCCATATAATCCCTCTTTAAATATACATGTTTGCACGTCCATGTGTAAAAGCTCAATGTAGCTGTCACATGATTATTGCCACTTCTTCAGCAGTGCTTCCACATGGGATGTATGTGACAATACTGTATGCATATATATGCCCCCATGATCAGTGGACTCTCCGACAACAAGGCCACACTATCAGTCTGGTGTTATTTTACTTTAGACCGACTCGTCTGCAGCGTAACTGTCTGATCAACAGCAGCACGGTGAAGTTTCAATACAAAGAGTTTCCTGACTGAACACTAGCATGAAGGCAGCTTTGTGAGAGTCGGCATTGTCAGTCTGTGCATAGATCAGATGAAAAATAAGAGACGGCCAACAGAATATGTGTGTTTAATAAGCAGGTCCATTTCCTTCTCTACCTGCTTTCAGAAAACTGTCCTCAACTCTGAAGATTAAAAATGACTTTAAATCTAATATCTAGTACCTCTATCCACCTTCTACTTCTAACTATGACTCAGAGCTGCGAGTCCACCTGCTGAGTTCTCATCTACAGGACTGTGAACAGCTTTCTCAGTAAGGAAGGCTATAACCACTCTCATTGTTAATGCTCATTCACTCTCATCTTTCCCATTCCACCTTATCGTTCACTCCATTTGCAATCCTTCTGAAACACTTTTTAAGACATTTATCTTCTATACTTACATTTTTATTGAACATCTCTCCCCTCTCCATCCTCCAGATGTCTGCAACCGGGGAATGACAGACCAATTTGACAATCTCCAGGTGCAATTCAAAGAGGTTGGTATGCCAGCGATACCAGGGCTGTCAGACAAAAATTATACCCAGCCTTCTTCTTTACATCAAATTACATATGCACAAGTCTTTTTGTGCATGTTCATGCTGAAATGAGTGTGCATAGTTGTACATTCATGCAGAAAAAATGATGTCACGTTCACACACACACACACACACACACACACACACACACACACACACACACACACACACACACACACACACACACACAGATAAAGTATAAAATATGCCTGTGTACGTTAATGTGTCTGCATAATTCTCTTTGACAGGTTGCAGTATTTGCACTGTCTGAGACAAAGAATAACTTTACATGCCAGTTCCTTTCAAAAGCTAATAAGAAATTCTGAGCTCATGATGGCAAGGGACAATAAAAAACAGAAGCGAAAGACAAGAGATAAAAAAGAAAATAACAAGAAGAAAGCGAGAATGTCTAACATTTATCATCAATATTGTGAAACTTGACATATAGCCCTCCAGTCACTTGAATTGTTCATATGAGACTCAGCAGGGTGCCAAAAAAAGAGGAAACTAGAGGAAATGCCTGAAAAATCAGTCATCCTTAGACCATAGTGATGACCCCTCAGAACTGAGAGGTGGCCAACAAACTGCCTGACATATCAATCATGTTAGTCCTATGGGACATGGGCTACACAGGAGGACACAGGTGGCTGAGAGGCAGGGACTGGCAGGTTCAGTACACAAAGAGAGGTCGCCAAAACCTGCTTGACCCATCTGTTGATGAAGGCATGAAGCTGAACACTTAAGGTTTTTTTTTTTTTTAAATATTTAATTTGCATATTAACCCATAGAGACCCAGAGCTACTTTTGCGGCAGTGCCCAAATTAATCTTTCTCTCAATTTAACCTTTCTGAAGTGATTTATCCCATTTATTATAATATTATGCTCAGTATTTTGCATGTTTCAATGAAAAATTATGTACTTTCTCCCACATTTAATTCAGTGTTCATTAAAATTCAAAAGATAATTATTTTACAACAGAGAAAACTGAAGAAAAAGTGACTTTTTCAGCAAATAGATTCATAACTGAATGTAAAAACAAGCATCTTCATCCACTGTCATTGATCCAACTCCATGGGTTTTACTGTTGAATCAATGTTACAGAAGATGACGGTGTTTCCCTTTTTCACTACACAGCCTCTGAATGTCCAAATGGGTCAAATCGAATGACAAAAGATGACAAACTGCATTTTACACCATTTTTTTTTTTTTTTTACATGCATTGATAGGATTAGCGCATCAACAGGTTTTAACCCATAAAGACCTAAAAATCGACTGACAACCAAAATCATCTACTGATCTAATATGTTTAATTACTGTTGATTCAGTAATACTATCAATCCATGTAAATAATTGGTGTGAAATGCAGTTTATCATCTTTTCATGGTCATCAGATATGACCCATTTCAGTGTTCAGAAGCTCGGAAATAAAAGTGAAAAGAGCGTTGTTTTTTACAGCATTAATTCACCAGTGAAACCCATGGATTTGGATCAAGGACAGTGGATGAACACATTTTTATGTTCAGTTAATGATAGATTTTAATAAAAAGTCCCATTTTCTCCAATTTTTTCTCTATTTTTGATATAATAACTTTCAACTTTAATCTGAGGTGTATGAAAATCTACATGATCAGTGGATTAAATACAGCTAAATATTTGATTCATACTTAAAAATGCAAAATACAGAGAATAATATTACAACAAATGGTGATAAATCAGTTGAGAAAAGTTAAAAATTGATATAAGTATATAAATATATATTTGGGAACTGCCACAAAGGTAGCAGTGGGTCATCATGGGTTAAACATAGACTTGAGTGAATGCTTTTAGTCATCAGTGGCTGTTCGGATCTTTAAGGGTTAAAATCAAATCACAGCAATGGCATACAAAAAGATTTAGGAAATATCTATGTTTTTACTTTACCACCAACAAGAAGACCGTTTGATACATATGGATTCTTATCTTGAGAAATACAGTTATAAACATACCCACATATGCAGACATCAGATGCAACAGGCAGGCAGCCATATGCTTCTGGGTTGTTCCACTATAAGACGGCGGACTCGAGGGAAATTAAACACCAGTAATCTCTCTTCCTGTTCTCAATCATACTCCCATGACTGTATAAGAGACGTAAAATGGCTGTGCATTTCTAAGTGTGAAAAACAGAGAAATTAAAGAAAGGTGGATAGAAAGAAAGAAACTAGACGAGTCTGCATATATCCACTGAGTGTATATGAATATGTATTGCTGGAACAGATGGGCTGGCTGCAGTGTCAGAGGTGCACATCACAATTTGACAATGAGACGCACATATTTAAATGAATATTTATTTCCATACCACCGATACGTTCAGACCGATGAATTAGTATGTTTATCTCAAACGGACGACAAGCATCTGTTTGAGAAGCTAAAGTGATCAAAAGAAATGCAATTGCTTAAAGTTTATTTCCCTCCATTTCTGTTTCCTTCATGGGCCACAAACTTAACAATTCGGAACAGTTGGTAATTGTAGCACAGAGCCACAGTAGCAGCTTTGTTGCTTGAAGGTGACAGGCAAGAAACATCACAATCGAATGCCGCCGCTGAAAGAGAGACACGGAATCAGATTTTCGCAGCACCTGTTGAAATGATCATGTTTACACAAATGGATTCTTTCATTTATTTACCTCTGTCACGTTTTAATGTGGAAAATGGAGGGAGGGACACTGTGAGGGATTACAGCTCAATAGCAGACTGGCGTTATGGCTCCCTGTCCTGCACCCACACAGGGATTAGCAAGGCGGGGAGAACCTCACGTTAGTGTTGAAGCCTAATAAAATAGCCATCATATAGAGAGGCATTTAGGAGCGATGAATAGCAATGAGTGACTACAGAACACATTCAGCAAACTGGTAAATGAAAGCCATGCATCACAGTGACAGAGTATAATCCATCTGTTGGCTGACTGCAGCTCAGCTGGAGCTCAACATGTTGGTTTCCTCACAGTGACGCATGTTTTACTGAGCGGCTTGAAGAGCAAGACCACTTCCTTTTTTGCCTTGGAAAATGGGAATGTTAATGCATTCATAATAAGCGCTGTATTTTTTAATTGTGTTGATTAATTGTCAGAAATGTCCACAGAATCTATGAAAGGTCATGGAGTGATGGATTGAACTTAAGTGTGGCTCCGGAAGATATTTCAAACTTTTTGCTTTGATCAACTAACAGCTTGTCAAATGATGGCGTCTCAAAATTTATCACTCAGATTCCCTGAAATTTCATTAAATGAAATGAAACTTTTTAAATATCACAATGACTCACACATTCATAACTGCTCTAACCCAAACATTGACAAGTGACGAAAAGCTACGGATCTAAAATGCTGAGTAACTGTTGAAACATGTAGCTGTATTAATTATTGTACTATTGCATTAATTGATCTTTCAAGGGTGCTCAAGGTCAAAGGTCATGGCACCAAATGAAAGCCCTTATGTGACTTCCTATCTATTACCAATAGTAATTATATCGACATCTTCAACTGTTTTAAGGTTATAGCAGTTTGAAATGTTTCCCATTAGAAATCAATGGGGATTTTTAGAAATTAAAAAAATCAATATGTCTAAATTCTTTGAATAAATTTAATAGACCTTACTCCAAACAACCTCTGCTATGAATTTCAATAGATTCTGGCTGACCGTTTTGGAGAAGTTTCTAGACATTTGACATAGATAACCTTGAGTGCAGTCCATTTACCAACATTTTACTCTTCTTGACGTGACAAAGGTCCATAAAGATCGGTAAAGTAACTGGATCTAAACAAGTCCTTTCTCGGGTTATCTTTATCTCTGAATGGTCTATTCGAGTCTTGGTAGTGAAACTTAAATATAGAAAATATCTCATTTGCACTGAAAAAATGCAAAATGTGGAGGATAATATTATAACAAATGGTGATAAATCAGTTAGAACAGGTTAAACGGGGGAAACTGCCATAAAAAATAGTTCTAGGTCTTTAAGGGTTTATAAACATTTTGTTTCTTCAAGTTATTTGAGGGTAATGATCACAATTATTCCATGGATTCACCATCATTTTACTCTTCTTGACGCGACAAAGGTCCATAAAGATCGGTAAAGTAACTGGATCTGAACATGTCCTTTCTCACATTATCTTTAGCCATTATTTGACCATTATTAACCTTTCCTTCACTAACACTTAGACTCTTTACAGTCAGAAATCTACTGTCTCATCTTTGTTGAATGAATACAGGTCGATCTGTGAATGTTCTATTTGAGCGTACGTCTTGGTAGCGAACAGCCTGGAGAATTTTTCAACACAAAGAGGCACAACATCATATATTTCAACCCCAGTTAGACTTTACAAAACACCACAGCACGATAACCACTTCTACTTAAGTGGTGACATTATCTGGTCACTGAACAGCAAAAATATTCCATGGCTGGTTTTTTTTTTTAATCGATTTGCGTGAGGTTTTTGACACAGTTGACCACGCCACGTTGGTGGATAGACGCTACAGTGCTTGCTTATCTGTGTGTGCTGTAAATTGGTTTTCAACTGACTTGTTAGATCATTAGAATTAATTTAGATCTATGTGTTACTGCTCGATCTTGGTTGATTATGGAAATTGGAAAGCACCAGACTGATTCCCGGTGGTCAAGTGTGTTTTCACGTGTTATTCATAAGCCAAAAAATATTGTATTCAGGGTGATTAAAAACTGTGGAAAACAGGAAATGGAGATTGTCTGAATGAAATGCTATTAAATAAATCCCTGTTTGTTGAATGTTTCTAATGACTGTTATTATTATCTCCGCCGAGGAGGTTATGTTTTTGCCAGCGTTTGTCTGTCTGTCTGTCTGACTGTGTACAACATAACTCAAAAAGTTATGGATGGATTTTGATGAAATTTTCAGGACTTGTTGGCAATGGCACAAGAAAGAAATGATTAACTTTTGGGGGTGATCCAGAAGAAATCCTGGATTCTGGATCACTT